>JAXCGZ010018998.1:45000-55000 GCA_037179515.1 Halocaridina rubra | reverse complement strand
AGTATGTAAGACAAAAAAGACTTATGAAACAAAGTTCTGGAATCGTGGATTGAGTCATTGTAGTAATGGAAATCAACTCTGTGAGCATATGAGTGAAAACTATGATATATGAGTTTTTCTGAACAGAAAAGAAAAAAAAAGTTCAGCGAAATATATGTGAAACAAGAGCACCAGTCTTGAATTAATCTGATGTCCATGTTATTCTATTCATATATTTTTATAAAGACTTAGTCAGATTCAGTGTCTGAAATAAGTGTCATACTGGAAACAACATGACGAAACAGTATAAAGACGTAGTCAAATTCAGTGTCTGAAATAAGTGTCATAATGGAAACAACATGACGAAACAGTATAAAGACGTAGTCAAATTCAGTGTCTGAAATAAGTGTCATAATGGAATCAACACGACGACAACAGTATATACAGGGATCAGAAATATTAATTTTGCTCTGAAACTATATATATATATTTTTTTTATAATTATGCCGGACATAGTTTGAGAAAGAAAAATGTCAATGCTTCACAAACATTTGACTTCCTTAATGAACCATATATCTGAGGGTAAATTAGAAGTTTTACCGTTAATACCATAACGAAGAACCATGGAATGGAAGGCTTAGCAACAAACCCTATAATTCGTAGTAGACTTGAAAATTGGTTAGAACTGTCTGGAAAATTTCACATTTTGCACTCTGTCAGCAGCTAGCACCACAATGGTGTCCCAGCGGCTGCTTGGATGCTTGGTGTGTTTTTCTCCTAACTTCTTGCAGCTCAGTAGGAGAATTTTCTTTCAGCAAACATGGCTCCGAGTCAAAAGGAATCCAGTTGCCTGGGCAACAACGAAGTCGCCAGAAGCCTCCGCCATTACTGGAGCCAAAGGATTATCTTCCTCATCAAGCGAAACAGAAACTTGCCGTGTGGCATCGTTCTTCCACATTCTACTTTCAAGAAAAGAAAATATGACAGCGCCATCAAAACCTCCATATTTCATATCAACAGGAACAACGATCTTCGAGATCTCGTCAGGCAGTTTGATTTTTCATTTTGAGCATGTCTTTATGAGCACCATGCACGCCTCCTCCAGTCCAACCAGTAAGTGCCATTTTCCATTTTTTTTTTCCATATTACGTCAAACCATACAGTCACAAAATATACAGTCAACCAAAAATTAAAAATATCTATTGGCTGGGACTAAGTCTAACCATTATTGAATCTTAATACTATACTGAACTGTAAAGGCTCCATAGATGATATATATAAAACAGTTCCAAAGAAGAACCCAAAAGTTAATGTTTTCAAGACACTATTTTTTGTTTGATTAAAAGTTGTCGCAAGTAATGCAAGCATACTAAAAAAAATGTACTTATCTTTGTATTCAAAGACATACTTTAATCAGTAATTAAATCATTTTTATGAGTATCTAACATGAGGATTTTTTCTGGCGAGGAATTCATTTCATAACACCGTTCTATAAATCACATTGAGTAATCATTCGAATTAAGATCGACACAGATATATAGAAGCTGAGGAATTAAGGCTGTATGACCTTCCTAACGCCCCGCGGTGTGCTAGAACCCACAACAGTCGCTTCCTGACTCGCGAGATCTACCACTAAGCCATCGCGGCCCTCAGGAATTTCATTAAGTAATTCAAAATACTTAACGAAAGTATTCCATAAGTTAGTAAAATATATTAATAGCTAACAGCACATTAGATTTTTTACGTATATGAATAAATAATTTATTAGATTACTTCATCTCATTTTTTCTTTTTTTCTTTCTGGATATTATGATAGATAATTTATAAAACTTTTTCTTGAGTTAGAAAGCAAAAATGCAAAAATCTTGCTTCAGAAATTCCACCTTCGGCTTAACAACTCGCACTAAACTCGAGCATGCTTGTAGGCCAACAAAGTTTTGGTTCCTGGCTGCTCTCTTTTGCTAAAACTCTTTGGCTTACTGGCTTTTTCTCTTCTTTTTTTTATATTGGCATTTTACCCTCATAGTTTTAGCTCTGAAAATTCTCTTCCACCATGTACAGATGAAAGTTAAGCTTTTGAATATCTTCAGAATTCTAGTATTTTCTTCAGTCTTCTAAGCCGGCATTTAAAAATAACTTAGATTTGCTCTGCCCTGCAATAATATTTTGACAAAAGTCTATTGCTCCAATATATGAATATGTCAATAATTTTCTGATATTCGCAAGGAAATGCAAACACTTTTGCATTTCCTTGACAAGTTTCGTTTTATGGCAAACCTTGTCTTCCAAATATGGAAGTAAAATCTACGTTTGCATTTCACTTCCATATTTGGAAGACAAGGTTTGCCATAAGACGAAACATGTAAAGGAAATGCAAAAGTAGATTTCACTTCCATATTTGGAAGACAAGGTTTGCCATAAGACTAAACTTAAAAAAGGAAATGCAAAAATAGATTTCACTTCCATATTTGGAAGACAAGCTGTGCCATAAGACGAAAATTCCGAGACTTTTATGAAGTTTATATTAACACTTGAGTTCAGTTGCAAGTAAGGGACTTTTGGCGGTGATTTGAGTAGTCAGACAAATGCGATTATTATGAAAATCATATATACCTGCGCAAGTCAGTGCATGATTAAATTAAACACACATGAAGTCAGTGTATGGTTAGATTAAACACACATGAAGTCAGTGTATGGTTAGAATAAACACACATGATGTAAGTAAGCACCAGTAGATGTCACTTTCCATTATGAAGTACAGTGATGTCGATTCTTTGAAAATTTTCTTGGAATTTCTACTATACGATTCTTGGCATTTATGCAATTAAAAAAAAACAACAACTAAAAGACACGTTCAAAAACCCTCAAATTTAGACAGAGTAATAAAACATATACATTTACAAGGAATCTTAAGAAACCAGTGGATGATCTCCTATTAAAAATATATTGTAACCAAATAATCAGTTTTGTTCAGGGATCAAACCTATTTCTTCTTTATCGATACACGTGAATTCCTCTAATGGAATGGAGAACTGTGGAAAATTAGTACTGATAATATAACTACTTCAAAATGTAGTCTCCGTGGCAAAATGGTAGCGTCTGCGACTCTGAGGCGGCAGGTCGAGGGTTCGCGCCCCGTCACGGACTGAGGTTAGTAAAGGCATACACTCAGGGTAACGATTACAACTGCCAAAGCAAGTCCTTCGTGAGAAGGCAGCCATCCTAGCCCTTAGTAGAAAAAGGAGTTCGTGACGTAAAACCGAATCCATTCAATATAACTACTTCAAAATAATCCTCATTCTATGTGTCACTATGAATCCCCCACATGGGTAGACACCGACAAAATGTGCATGGGGAATTAAGGCTGGATGCCCGTCCTAACGCCCCACAGTGGGTTCGATCATGGTTTTGTCTACTCCCGAGCCCAGCACTTATGACAACTCTGCCATCATGATACCCAAGAATAATTGCTTCAGTATAATTGAGCTTAAGGGGGGGTTACAGGGTCAAACGGTTCGTCGAACGCGGTTCGACCGTGTAAACCCCCCTTAAAAGTTGATAGGCTCCAGTCTTGTAAATTATATCTCTTGTGATCAATTTATAGCTATAAAACTGTCTATCCATGAAGCTATCGTATATTCGCCAACAAGAGATATTCATTTATATTTAGAATAGTATTTCCTCGTCAGTCTACTCTGAGTCATATGTATATTGTGACTCTGAAAGTATATGCATACGCAGTTATTTCAAACCTCAAACACATCTTCCTGTTGATAAGGTTTTGACCTTTATTTTTTTTCATGGGAGAGAAGGATTTTCAGACAACTTTACCAATACGAATTAACTTAGCAAACTATATAAAAGGAGAAATTTATAAAATATATTTATAATGTAAACTGCTCTCGCAAAGATTTATCATGTACCTCTAACTCAGCATGGCTGGAACACACACAAGATGTATTTGCATTTCCTGGAAAAGTTTATACCAAAAATAAAGCGTACTTGAATATACATCATTATTTATAATGAGAAAAACAGAAGAAAAATAAACTCCCCTTCATGTAATTTTGGTTTTGGTTATTTCTCAAGAGAGTATGAATACATTAAGAAGCATCTGAAGTCTTCGAGAGATTCTATATAATTAGAAACGAGAAGTGAGGCCCACCGTTTCTTTTTTTTTTTTTTTTAAGTTCAGTTATATTCTTTCACAGAGTATAACCAAAAGCATCTGAGTCGTGGAGATAGCCCTCTCATTTAAGGTAGAAATACTTCATTCTCGTTCCCCTGCTTACCATAAAAGTCATCTATATGGGGAGGAGTGAGGGGACTGAAAATCCCCTCCTTTGTATATTCCTCACAGAAAGAGTCAAGTTTTGTTTGGCCTCAGTCACCCCTCTTATAAGGGGGTTGTGGTTCTTGCATACAGATGGATGTTTTTCAGTCAGTAAAAAAAATATATATTAATAATCGTTTCCCCTCTAATCTGCATTGGCAAATTTCTTGTTAATCAACTACACAGAATATCCTTTAACGAGATGGGGTTGAGGGGAGATCTTGTTAAGAATTAAAAATAACAGGAAGTAGTTATAATGATAATCACGTTAAGGATATTTTTCTTGGAGAAAATCATAATTTGATAAGCTTGAAGAAGATAAAGATAATGAGTTTCTTGAAAAAAGTGGCCATACAGGTGTAATATATAATGTGTTTTTATCATAATGGCAAAAAGTACTAATTGCCCCAGTAGGAGAGAAAATGATGAATGGATGATAATAGTGAATACATTAAATACACACACATACACACACACACACACACACACACACACACACACACACACACACGCACACACACACACACACACGCACACTCACTCACTCACACACACAGATATATATATATATATATATATATATATATATATATATATATATATATATATATATATATATATATATATATATATATATATATCGCGCGGACAAATAGATCCTCAAAATGCTAAGCAGCAGAAATATACGATTTTCAGACAACTTTACTAATATGAAACAACTTAGATAACATAAGAAGAGAAATTTATGAAATACATTTATAACGTAAACTGGCTGAGCTATCTTAAAAGTCAATAACATATTGAAAATCTATAACATATTAAAGGAACTCCAAATTGGATTTGTCTGTTTAGAATTTATGCAACCTTGTGTTTTGGAATATTGTAAAAATATATAAACATATCACAAGGATCGTTTGGTTACGGAATAAATGAACGGAGGTTTGTTTTCGTACTGAAAAAATAGTTGGAATTTTAATCCGATGAGTCTTGTTTTTTATACATTGTTTATCTACATAATTTTTTGTTTGTTTGGGTGGTTTTGAAAGAAGGAGAGAAGCCGACTCTTATCCTGCCATGTAAACAAAAACGGTTTTCTTTGCAAAACGTCTTTGTTGGGTTTCTTGTCAAAATACACACAGTCAGAGATCACAGTATATATCTCTTTCTCTATTTTTCTTTTTTTTTGCATGTTTTTCAAGTGAGGTTTTAAGGAGAAACTTGATGTGGCAACACAACCATTGTTGTTACATACATACATACATACATACATACATACATACATACATACATACATACATACATACATACATACATACATACATACATACATACATACATACATACATACATACATACATACATATATACATACATATATATACATACATACATACATACATACATACATAATGGACGTAATCCTTATAAATGGAGGGAGGCCGAGTAAAAGCACACACATTAACTTCATCAATGAGGGATAAAGATACATTTAGAAAAACTGAGCATGAAATATACACATCAAGAATAGAAATAAATAAATAAATAAACAATTTTAAAACTAAAATAAAAATTCACTTTATTATGAAAAATAATATACAGACAGCTTATCGTAGATCTCAAATCCATCCTCGGCAAAAGCATAATGTATATGTATATATAATTATAAATATAAATATAAAGCATAATGTATATCTAAATGATTTGAGCGATAATAAATAACGAGAGAGAGAGAGAGAGAGAGAGAGAGAGAGAGAGAGAGAGAGAGAGAGAGAGAGAGAGAGAGAGAGAGAGAGAGAGAGAGAGAGAGAGAGAGATAGATAGATAGATAGAGAGAGAGAGAGAGAGAGAGAGAGAGAGAGAGAGAGAGAGAGAGAGAGAGAGAGAGAGAGAGAGAGAGAGAGAGAGAGAGAAATATCAATTCACTTCACTGCAAATTAAAACTGGAGATTAAAACTAAACAAAGACTTGAGTAATTATTAAGAACATAGAGGAGAGAAACATCTCATGTTCTAAGTTACAATTGGTAGCTAACACGTTGTATATCAAGGAGCCAAAACTGTGTTTGAACATAGCTGTAAAAATGAGTGGCAGTCCGTACTAGGCTCAAGATTCTACCTTTTCCATTTGAAAAAGAAAGCATCTCTCTCTGATCAACTTTGCCAGAATTATGAGTAGATCTTAATATATACCCTATTTAGGAGCTAAGGGAATTGGTCAAGGTAGACTGGTTTCGGGTGAATATGTGCTTTGACTCAACCAAACCCTTTATCAGGGGGCTTGCGGCAATAGCATATGTCTAAGTATTTCACTTACTAAAAATATTACTCACGCTTTTCTTAAAGGAATAGCAAAATGGGTTAAAGAGACTTTTAAGATTAAACAAATAAGTAAACAAGATGGTTCTAGTACTGAAATGAGAGAGAGAGAGAGAGAGAGAGAGAGAGAGAGAGAGAGAGAGAGAGGAGAGAGAGAGAGAGAGAGAGAGAGAGAGAGAGTGTGTGTGTCTCCTCCCATGAGGGTTTGTGTAGAGCACCCAACGTCATTAGAGGAGTTACTCAGAGTTTGGCGTTGACATGATGAAATGAGAATCTGATTCCCTGAGGAAGCTTGAACACACACACACACACACACACACACACACACACACACACAGAGCGAGGAGGTAGTTAATGCTAACTCAATCCATAGTTTTAAGGATAAGCATGACAAGTATCACTAACTACATAAATGGAACCGACCAGGAGACGGGGAGTTACGTGCATACTTTAAGGGAAGATATGACAAGTAGCTAAGAGTCTGAAATCTTGCAGGGAGACGGGGAGCTATCATATGGTTCTTTCCCATTCAAGAGAGAGAGTTCCCGATGCAGAAAGGAGTAAATATAGATCAGTTGTTTGTGATTGTTACTATAGCTAATTATATAACAATATATTTTTTTCTCAATCAATATCATCAATTTTTGCATGATCATTATTGGATCCCTTTGCATAGAATGAATGAAAGTAATTAACGATTTTACTTGTTTATATATGTATTAATTTAATTATGTATTTCTTTATTAACACGTTCAATTATAATATAATCATTTTCTAGGTGTAAATTATAAATAGGAACAGATATATATATATAGAATTTAATCAAATTCTATTATCTAAAATGAAAAATAAAACACTTCCTTCTGTCTGAATACATAAATTAAAATAATACATAATCATTGATACCATGCCTTTGTATTCCTACATGGGTGTGTATGTGTGTGCGTGTCTGAATGTATTTACTAACTGTATTTACCGAATAGTGATCACTGGAATGCTGGTACCGCCCCTCTCCCTGGTCGGTTACCTTTTTTTTTTCCTTTTTAAACAACAATTATTATATCTTTTTTCAAGACTATGAATGCATTTAGCAATTACAATTTCTTAAGCCAAGCGAATTAAAATTTTCTACTAATATTAGACTGAAAAGTAGTTTCTTATATCCTGCAGAAAAATGTTCTAATGAAGCTTCAAAATATCTTCTCTAGTAAGTTCTAAGTCACCCAAACCAAAATTTCATTCCCTATCAACTCTGTCTTGATGAGATAGAAGGATATATATATATATATATATATATATATATATATATATATATATATATATATATATATATATATATATATATATATATATATATATAAGAGAGAGAGAGAGAGAGAGAGAGAGAGAGAGAGAGAGTACTGACTTGTTTTTTCTGCTAGAATATTAACTGGAGATGAAAAAAGTGAAGGATTTCTACGACAAAGATAAAAAGTTTAGTCGTAACCCAGACTTCTCCCTGATAATATGAGTATATGGGATAAGTTATATTCCTTGTATAACTGCCTATTAAGATTGCAGAATCTCCGGATAAATTAATCGGGAACCGGAATAAATTCTTATTACGGAACTGGCTTAAAAAAACCGCTGTCGGTAAAATTTAGTTCTTAGTTTTTCTGATCTCCAGATTGTGAGGAATCAACATTTATGAGGCAAGGCTTTTATATGCCCAATAATAATAATAATAATAATAATAATAATAATAATAATAATAACAATAATAATAATAATAATAATAAGAATAATAATAATAATAATAATAATGCCATTTATTAGTATTATTATTATTATTATTATTATTATTATTATTATTATTATTATTATTTTTATTATTATTATTATTATGCTTATTATTATTATAGTAATAATAATTATATAATGATAAAAATAATGTAGGATGGCAACAGTAATATTGTAAATATTGTAAGAAATAAAAATTCGGATATTAATAACACACACACACACACACACACACACACACACACACACACACACACACACACACACACACACACACACACACACACACACACACACACACACACACACACACACACACACTTCGTCTGGGTACACAGGAGATTAACACATACTTTTAAAACAAAACAATATTATTTAACTCTAATGTTAATAAATAATACTTTCAATATGATTTCCATCATTTTCAATGCATAATTTGATGCGCTTTACAAAATTCAGGTGAACTCGATTGAATAGCTCTGCATAGTGAAATTTCCTTTGTACCCAGACTTTGTGGACACCCTGTATAATATTTATTACATGCATTTCACAAAAGAAGTGAAAATAGAGCCAATCTAGAAACTGTATATCCATCTTGAAAAGAGAGTAATGCCTTTTAATCTATAAGAATGACTGTAATACTCACACAAAAAACACCTTTGAAAGAATCAACATATGGAATCTGCTTTAAAAAAAAAAACTACAAATTCATGTTAAGTTCATCGGATATTGGAAAATTCAATTAAATTTTACATCAAATTTCACAACAGTAGCTGGTAATTGGCGCCCATCTTGGAAAATGGCGATTATTAGAGGCCGAGGTAGTTCAGGGCTAGATAGTGCGAGTCGATAAGCAATTAATGTGGGTTCAAAGGCATCGCGGAGCGTTAAGAAGGAAATCCAGCCCTAAGCCCCGATTCCAACATGTCTTCTGTTCAACCTTATTCGAATGGAGACGATTGTAACAAATAATGAGCTACAATCCTTTCATTTGAATTATAATTGTAATATTCTTTTCATTTCATATTCTCATTTAAATGAACAATTCCCACCAGAGGAAAAAACATTTTTTCTGTCGCTGCTTCTGGAAATTCGATCATATTTGTTTTTTTTTACGGCAGTGGCGCATTTTGCTCATTTCTTATTAATTCTTTCGCAAGTCAATACTGTCATTGAAAATATTCAAATCATGTGTTTGTATCCAAAACGTATTCAACAGCAACAGACATTTCTTTCTCTTTTATGATCAATTCATCTCTTAAGCCAATGCAAAGACCGAAGACATTAAAAGATATTTAAATTGTGTTTCTATATACACTCTGATATAAGAGGAAAGGAGTTTTACTTTTGAATTATTTATCCATTCACTTTTCAAATTACTTAAACCACAGAAGATATATACATGATATTATTGTAACCAAACTAATTTAAATGAAGTTTAATTTCACTTCTTAATTAATTCATTTATGAAATCAGCAAAAAGTTATATAAAGTTATATAAACGATGATTTTGTAATCCAAATGCTGATTTTAAGAGCAGTGTAGCTTTGTTAATTCTTGATTTATTCATTCCTCAAGTCATTGAAAAAAAATA
>JAXCGZ010018998.1:27500-37500 GCA_037179515.1 Halocaridina rubra | reverse complement strand
CCGCTTTTTTTTTTTTTTTTTTTTGCAAAACAGATCTTAAAGTAAGCATTTCAATGATGTTTTAGTTATTTCAACTCTCTTCTTATTTTTTCCAACGTGATTTTGTTTATTCAATTATAAATAATTATCTAAGTGAACTTTCCCGAGCTCTCCATTATATAACTCGTGTCTCTGCCAGTCAAATATGACATCAGTTTTCCATCAAGTGTCTCACCTTTTTCAAACTCAGAATTTCAGGAGTAAACTATTTTCATTCTTGTCAATGTCAGGTGTATGCCAAGAACACGTTTCACGTGTTAGGCAGGAAAACAGAGTGAAATATTTTTTTTTCCACGTGTGTCTCTCATCTGCAGGAACTTTCCGGGGTTTCCACTTCCGTATTTCACACACCATATAAGTACTTACCAGGGACTCGGTGGCGAAGTGGTAAGAATACCCGACTCGGGAAGGGGTAGATCAGCGATCGAGACCACCATAGGGCGATAGGAAGGGTATCCAGCCTTAATTACCCAGCTTCAATCTGTCTGTGTCCACCCTCTTAATGGGGATGAACAGTGATACATAAAACGCAAATAAATAAATAAATAAATAAATAAATAAAGAATATACTTGCCAACAAATATTCTTCCATAATATACAAAGCAATATTTTTCGAGTAATGATACCGAGGACTTTATGAGCAAAATTCATGCATCTTAGGATTATGTCGTATGACTTCCGGAGCGGAAACGGTTGGTCGAGGGCACGGATATTTTATTACAATGTTTGTAGAAAGTGCCAAGGAAATATATGACCGGAACCGTGAGACTTATGGACCTGGCATCGAGAAGGGCGAGAAAGGACAGGAAGTTAGCCATTTCCTAAACCACAACATACATAAACTTGTGTTTCGTACGAAGGAACCTGCCCAGGAGAAATGCCCAATAACTTCTCCCCGGAAGTAGGTGGGATTCCACTTTGAACCTGGCGCTGATTTGCTAGGATTAGTTCTGACTGATTTCATTGGAGAATTGGATGTTAAGCCACGCCCTGCCCCTGGGGGTATTTAAAGAGCCACCCAGGGCAGAGACACTTAGTTAGATATTGCCAGGGGCACGAATAGATCATAGACTGTGATAGTCATAGGGTGGGGGCCATTGGGCCATTGGGCCATTGGGTCATTGGGCCATTGGGCCATTTGAGGCATAGGGGCATTGAAGCGTCGGTTGTGTTGTACTCTAGAATAAATATAAGTAAAGGAACTACTGCTTGTCCATTCTTGCCTTGTGACCACGTTACCTTAATTGTCCATTCTTACCTTGTACCCTTCAGGCACTAGCACTTATTAACTTGTGACCACGCTACCATAATAATTAAAGTAACTATAAACGTAGGAGGAAAAGCCCTACGTCAGTGATGACAAGCGGCGAGGTAACCCAGTCATCTTATAAAGTGTGAGTTCAAGTGGAAGTCTAAAACTCATACGTCAGTGGTGGCAGTGCGGTACGGATCATCACGCCTGGAATACATACAAAGAGACTCTCATATCAGAAGAAACCAGTGCAAAGAAAAGAAAATAAGAATGGCAAAAGCAGAAACCCAACATCTCCCAATTCAAGAAATGAGTGACGAGGCCAAACACCGGAGAATTCTCGAACTGGAGGAGCAAGTGCGGCGCCTACAAGCACGCGCCGACGCCGCTCCGTCGAGAAGGAACTTGGCCGACGCCGACGCCTCAAACATCGACGAACAGCCTGCCGCTCCGAACCCCGTGGTGACACCGGGAACGCAGCCGGCCAGCCCCCACCCTGTGCCCTGGTTGTAAAGACGCCTCGAGTCAAGAATTCATTTTTATACCTCGACGGCGCAAATATAAAAGACCGCGAATGTCTGTCCATAATTCCCGCGACCGACTTCCTGAAATACTTGGGTCTGCGGATGAGAAGTGACGAGTGGTCAAATAGAGAATGTTATAAAACGTTGAAGGAACTATTTCTGAGATATTTCTTAGTAAGCCGAAGTGTGACCGGAGCATTGAGTGAAAATGCCCATTACAAGAGGTATAAGTTGCCGGATCCGACCAAGAGGACGGCGATTCGACGATTTTACGCGAAGAGAAGAAGGAGAACCCTCTCCTTCCTTGCCTTCTGCCATGAAGCTCTCCAGGACAACCTCCTTAAAATAGCTAAGTACTTGTGATCTGTATCCAGTGAGTAATGGGACAATTAGTAAAAGAAATTGAGGTCGGTGGACGCCGCCATTTTGTCTTGTAGTAATGCTTTGACTCAGCCAACCCGCTTATAAGGGGTGTGGCGCTTAATAAGTTGATAAAAGTAGAATTTCTGTACCCATTACTAACATGGATAATTTGTACTAATAGCTATAAGCAGTAATAAACTCCGTTTTTTGTTATAATTTGAGTAATATAAAGAATTTGCGTTGGAAGTGCGTTCCATTTATTTGTATTAATGCTTAGATTGAATTTTAAGAACTCGAATGTATCGATTTTTAATTGAAAAAATTTAATGCACGTGAAATCATTGTTACAGTCTATTAATCTCTAAAGCGTAAGAATTATAGTGAGAAATATACGTGCATCTGCTTTTGAGAGTTCATAAACCACGTGTGGTTTTCGAGAAAGGAATGCGGAAGTGACCATTCGATCTTCCAACCTCGTTATTGTGAATCTGTAGTAATTGTACTGAGCTTTGATATTTTAAAGTACGTGTAAAATCATTGTTTTATTAATTTCTTAAAGCGTAAGAAGTCGAGTGTTACGATTGCACCTGTTTTTAAGTTTTTTTTCTTTTTTTGTTTGTTTTTATCCGGGGGAGTAATGTTTTAGCGAGAGAAAGATATAAACGACAGATCGTTCTTTTTGTGTTAGGATGAAGGAATTAATCTTACGATACGTGTGTGGCATGTTTTTTTTTGAAGAATAAGAAATTTCGTGATATTAGTTAGAGATGAGTTTTTTGATTTCACGCTATGCAGGCGAAAGTAAGAGTAAATTAGAGTAGTTTGTGCTGTCCTAGAATAGGGAAGGTTTTTCGGTGTCACCCAAACGTAGCTTCAAGGGAGTAGAGTGTTTGTTTGTTCGTTAGAATGGGACTTAAGTAGGACTGGTGAGGAGGTCTGTGACCGCACGGCTCAGCCGAGATTTCACCTTTAATCTCCTTCAGAGAGATAAGGGAAAGGAAAACCAACATGTTGTAAATAAAAGGGAATTTTACAGAAAGGAGATGATTGACTTGAAAGTGATATGCGAGTGAGTATGAATGACTGGGGGTATAATGGGAGGGTTGCTCTAGGGGGTGAAATCGCGGAAAGCACCGTTAGGAAGCATGATTGGGGAGTCTGCGAGGATCGTTCCCCTGCTCCGCCAGGTCCTTCTGCATGCCATATCAGAGTGTATTTATGGGAGGTGATGCGCTGTTGCAATATCTAGTGAGAGATATGGATGAGAAGGTAATTCTCCACCTGCCCAGATATGGTTGAAATGCCGAGTTTGTTTTATTTTTTGTTTTGTCCCCTACTCCGCCATTGAGATTATTATTCGATTTCCGAGAGATTCCAAGATAGATGTTACGTGATAAAGGACGTGAATCTATGAATGATTCTTTATTTTCTTTGCTAGCTGCAGTATATACATTATTTGTTTGAAGAGATATGTTAGATTGATAAAGTAAAACTTTGCGAGTTTTAGCCATGATAATGTTTTATCAAAATTATTTCGGCTTGGTCATAAAGAAAGAGTGAGAGCTGACACGAAATGACAACAAGAATGTTACACAGCTGTATCCCGTATTTGAGAGAGCAGATATAAGTCAAATTCGAGATAGTAAAAGAAAATATATATTTTATGTTTGAATTGTTTATGTACAACTCCGTACGAGATTTTGAAGTTTAAGCAAAATGCATTCTTTACTGTTTGACGTAGTGGTTTCTTTTATCCCAGCGTACGCCACCACTGACGTATGGCTTTTGGCTATTCCGCCGCAAGCCACCGCTGACGTATGAGTTTTAGACTTCCACTTGAACTCACACTTTATAAGATGACTGGGTTACTGACGTAGGGCTTTTCCTCCTACGTTTATAGTTACTTATAATTATGGTAGCGTGGTCACAAGTTAATAAATGCTAGTACCTGAAGGGTGCAAGGTAAGAATGGACAATTAAGGTAACGTGGTCACAAGGCAAGAATGGACAAGCAGTAGTTCCTTTACTTATATTTATTCTAGAGTACAACACAACCGATGACGCCTCAAATGCCCCTATGCCTCAAATGGCCCAATGGCCCAATGGCCCAATGGCCCAATGGCCCAATGGCCCCCACCCTATGACTATCACAGTCTATGATCTATTCGTGCCCCTGGCAATATCTAACTAAACTTTCTCTGCCCTGGGTGGCTCTTTAAATACCCCCAGGGGCAGGGCGTGGCTTAACATCCAATTCTCCAATGAAATCAGTCAGATCTAATCCTAGCAAATCAGCGCCAGGTTCAAAGTGGAATCCCTCCTACTTCCGGGGAGGGGTTATTGGGCATCTTCTCCTGGGCGTGGACCTGCGTACGAAACACAAGTTTATGTATGTTGTGGTTTAGGAAATGGCTAACTTCCTGTCCTTTCTCGCCCTCCTCGATGCCAGGTCCATAAGTCTCACGGTTCCGGTCATATTATAAAGTGTGAGTTCAAGTGGAAGTCTAAAACTCATACGTCAGCGGTGGCTTGCGGCGGAATAGCCAAAAGCCATACGTCAGTGGTGGCGTACGCTGGGATAAAAGAAACCACTACGTCAGTGGTGGCAGTGCGGTACGGATCATCACGCCTGGAATACATACAAAGAGACTCTCATATCAGAAGAAACCAGTGCAAAGAAAAGAAAACAAGAATGGCAAAAGCAGAAACGCAACATCTCCCAATTCAAGAAATGAGTGACGAGGCCAAACACCGGAGAATTCTCGAACTGGAGGAGCAAGTGCGGCGCCTACAAGCACGCGCCGACGCCGCTCCGTCGAGAAGGAACTTGGCCGACGCCGACGCCTCAAACATCGACGAACAGCCTGCCGCTCCGAACCCCGTGGTGACACCGGGAACGCAGCCGGCCAAGCCCCCACCCTGTGCCCTGGTTGTAAAGACGCCTCGAGTCAAGAATTCATTTTTATACCTCGACGACGCAAACATAAAAGACCGCGACTGTCCGTCCATAATTCCCGCGACCGACTTCCTGAAATACTTGGGTCTGCGGATGAGAAGTGACGAGTGGTCAAATAGAGAATATTATAAAACTTGGAAGGAACTATTTTTAAGATATTTCTTAGTAAGCCGAAGTGTGACCGGAGCATTGAGTGAAAATGCCCATTACAAGAGGTATAAGTTGCCGGATCCGACCAAGAGGACGGCGATTCGTCGATTTTACGCGAAGAGAAGAAGGAGAACCCTCTCCTTCCTTGCCTTCTGCCATGAAGCTCTCCAGTACAACCTCCTTAAAATAAGCTAAGTACTTGTGATCTGTATCCAGTGAGTAATGGGACAATTAGTAAAAGAAACTGAGGTCGGTGGACGCCGCCATTTTGTCTTGTAGTAATGCTTTGACTCAGCCAACCCGCTTATAAGGGGTGTGGCGCTTAATAAGTTGATAAAAGTAGAATTTCTGTACCCATTACTAACATGGATAATTTGTACTAATAGCTATAAGCAGTAATAAACTCCGTTTTTGTTATAATTTGAGTAATGAAAAAAATTTGCGTTGGAAGTGCGTTCCATTTATTTGTATTAATGCTTAGATTGAATTTTGAGAACGCGAATGTATCGATTTTTAATTGAAAAAAACTTTAATGCACGTGAAATCACTGTTACAGTATATTAATTTCTAAAGCGTAAGAATTATAGTGAGAAATATACGTGCATCTGCTTTTGAGAGTTTCATAGACCACGTGTGGTTTTCGAGAAAAGAATGCGGAAGTGACCATTCGATCTTCCAACCTCGTTATTGTGAATCTGTAGTAATTGTACTGAGCTTTGATATTTTAAAGTACGTGTAAAATCATTGTTATATAAATTTCCTAAAGCGTACGAAATCGAGTGTTACGATTGCGCCTGTTTTTAAGTTTTTTTTTTCTTTTTTTTTATCCGCGGGAGTAATGTTTTAACGAGAGAAAGACATAAACGACAGATCGTTCTTTTTGTGTTAGGATGAAGGGATTAACATTACGATACGTGTGTGGCATGTTCTTTTTGAAGAATAAGAAATTTTCGTGATATTAGTTAGAGATGAGTTTTTGATTTCACGCTATGCAGGCGAAAGTAAGAGTAAATTAGAGTAGTTTGTGCTGTCCTAGAATAGGGAAGGTTTTTCAGTGTCACCCAAAAGTAGCTTCAAGGGAGTAGAATGTTTGTTTGTTCGTTAGAATGGGACTTAGGACTGGTGAGAAGACTGTGACCGCACGGCTCAGCCGAGATTTCACCTTTACTCTTCTTCAAGAGAGACCGGGAAAGGAAAACCAACATGTTGTAAATAAAAAGGGAATTTTACAGAAAGGGGATGATTGTCTTGAAAGTGATGTAGCGAACGTGACAGCGAGTGAGTATGAATGACTGGGGGTATAATGGGAGGGTTGCTCTAGGGGGTGAAATCGCGGAAAGCACCGTTAGGAAGCATGACTGGGGAGTCTGCGAGGATCGTTCCCCTGCTCTGCCAGGTCCTTCTGCATGCCATATCAGAGTGTATTTATGGGAGGTGATGCGCTGTTGCAATATCTAGTGAGAGATATGGATGAGAAGGTAATTCTCCACCTGCCCAGATATGGTTGAAATGCCGAGTTTGTGTTATTTTGTTTTGTCCCCTACTCCGCCGTTGAGATTATTATTCGCTTTCCGAGAGATTCCAAGATAGATGTTACGTGATAAAGGACGTGAATCTATGAATGATTCTTTATTTTCTTTGCTAGCTGCGGTATATACATTATTTGTCTGAAGAGATATGTTAGATTGATAAAGTAAAACTTTGCGAGTTTTAGCCATGATAATGTTTTATCAAAATTATTTCGGCTTGGTCATAAAGAAAGAGTGAGAGCTGACACGAAATTCGAGATAGTAAAAGAAGATATATTTTATGTTTGAATTGTTTATGTACAACTCCGTACGAGATTTTGAAGTTTAAGCAAAATGCATTCTTTACTGTTGATAATGAGAGATACTTTTGTTTTTATTATTGCATACACAGAGATAGACTTTTTATATTCTTAGATACCCGTTTTTGTTATAGTTTTTTTGTATTGAAGAAATCTTTAAAATCTTACTTAAAGGATTCTGAAAAGATTATCTAGAGATAACCATGGTTAATCCCTAGCATTTTCATGAATTTTAGATTACAATCGGGCTAATTAAAGATAATTGAGATTATTAGAGATTATTTGCTGAGTTTTAAAGTTAAAATTAATGACACTTAAGTCCTTTTTAAGAAGTTGTTACGAAAAGGATATTTGTACTTTTGTTGATAGTAGTAGGGATAGTGTCACATATGATTTCAATCAGAGTGGGTGCGCTTCGACTTAACCCTCTGATTTATAGCATGAAAAGAGAGAGATTGTCATTATAGACAAGGATGTGTATGCTGTTACAGTAAAGTCCTTATCAAGATTAAACAGAGAGGAATGGATTTATGCTTCGACAGTTCTGCAGTTGTACACTAAGTTCTTTTTGCTTTTGTTTTATTAATGAGGGAATGAGAATAACCACTACGTCATGTTGATAATGAGATATACTTTTGTTTTTATTATTGCATACACAGAGATAGACTTTTTATATTCTTAGATGCCCGTTTTTGTTATAGTTTTTTTTTGTATTGAAGAAATCTTTAAAATCTTACTTAAAGGATTCTGAAAAGATTATCTAGAGATAACCGTGGTTAATCCCTAGCATTTTCATGAATTTTAGATTACAATCGGGCTAATTAAAGATAATTGAGATTATTAGAGATTATTTGCTGAGTTTTAAAGTTAAAATTAATGACACTTAAGTCCTTTTTAAGAAGTTGTTACGAAAAGGATATTTGTACTTTTGTTGATAGTAGTAGGGATAGTGTCACATATGATTTTAATCAGAGTGGGTGCGCTTCGACTTAACCCTCTGATTTATAGCATGAAAAGAGAGAGATTGTCATTATAGACAAGGATGTGTATGCCGTTACAGTAAAGTCCTTATCAAGATTAAACAGAAAGGAATGGATTTATGCTTCGACAGTTTTGCAGTTGTACACTAAATTCTTTTTGCTTTCGTTTTTTTTAATCAGGAATGAGAATAGCCGCTGACAATAAACATAAGACTCTATCGATAGTCATTGCTAACGTTTGTTCACGTTCATTTGTTTATTATTAGAGATACCCTGCAACACTTTTTTATTTTCAGTACAAGTAAAAGACAGAGGCCCAGCTCAGCTGACTTGAGAGTGAAAACCGCAACGTATTTCTCTTTCTCTCTCTCTCTCTCTCTCTCTCTCTCTCTCTCTCTCTCTCTCTCTCTCTCTCTCTCTCTCCTCTCTCTCTCTCTCTCTCTCCTACCTTTCATTCGACTCTGAGCCTGACAGAGGCTCCGTTCGATGCTAAAAGAATGTAGCCGTCTTTGATTTTTTTTTGTGTGTGATTTTTTCCAGCGAAGCTAGGCGATAATTGTGCCTACATTTTATTTCAGTTGATAGATTGTTGCATGCTGTTATTGCATAAATACTGATAAGATCTCGGTAGTACCGCCATTTGCCTAAAATATTTTTGCCACATGTCGCAACTGTTTAGAGAATAGATAAAACTCCCATTGACAAGTTGTGGAGCCAGCAAGTTGCCACTTATGCTATACATATATACATTGATTACGACAGCAGGAATTTGAATGTTAAAAGGAGACTGTGTTAGAATAAGCATCACTATGAAAAAATAAGTATAGAACTCTGTTCTTACTTCTGAATATCAGTCTCCATTGTATATATATTGATATTTCTGATTTAGTATATTTATTTTTATTGTTTATTATTCTTATTTTTAGATCATGATTATTAGTAATGTTATTATGTTGACTGATATTGTTGCTATCTCTCAATGGCCTGTTGCTAAGTATTATTTTTGAAATAAAATCAGCAGTAACTTGATGATTTGTATCTTTTAACTGAATTCATACTTGATGTTACTGTAGCCACCGCCAATAAGAATGTTTCTTTAGTGGCTTTTCTCAGCATTTAATGATTATTCTTTTTGACATTTATAGTAGAGTAATGCTATGTAGCAGTTGCTAAGTCCTAAGTATCTTGGAATAATAATCTAGTTGTGTAGACACATACCTTCCATCACCACCCTATTCCTAGGCAGCCCCGACCTGCAAGTTCTAAAAGTCTTTAGATTTTGTCCGTCAGACAAGTCCCTAATGCCCATTGAATAGAGATTGCAATCACTTGCAGTTGCAGGGGAGGCAAAGTATAGCCTCGATTACCAATGTAAGGCCAATGTTGGTACCCTGAAGTCATAGGGAACCTTCCTTGTACTGTAGTAGTGACATAGGTTCAAACTTTCATCCCGCATTCTACTTCGAAGGTACGTGTGAGAGGACCGTACAGAACTAGTAACGCTGTGACGCTGCAGGTCTCCTGCGTGGGAGGTCTTAGTCAAGATCGGTCGAGGGCAGGACGAGAAAGCCGGGCTGGAAGGATTCGCGAGAGGTGGGGCCCCTTCCTGGTCCTTTTTGCTCTGCCTAACCAAGAAACAGGGTTATGGCAACAAACCTGGGCCTGCAGCGAGGACGGGCGGGGGATTGGAAAGCGTAAGAGTCCCCGTGAGAGACCGGGGAATCGCACCTAGCAAGAATTCATGAGCAAGGGACAGAAAACGAAAGTCGTCCTAGACAGAGAACGAAAGTCGTCCGAGACAGAGAAAACGAAAGTCGTCCATAGACAGAAAACGAAAGTCGTCCTAGACAGAGAACGAAAGTCGTCCGAGACAGAGAAAACGAAAGTCGTCCTAGACAGAAAACGAAA
>JAXCGZ010018998.1:17500-22500 GCA_037179515.1 Halocaridina rubra | reverse complement strand
TATTATTATTATTATTATTATTATTATTAGTTCTTGTAGTAGTACTAGTAGTAGTAGTAGTAGTAGTAGTAGTAGTAGTAGTAGTAGTGGTAATTTTAAAATTTTCTCTCAAATAATATGTTTAATAATTAACTGTTTAATTAAACTAGTGCCAATGTCATAATTAAGAGAGAGAGAGAGAGAGAGAGAGAGAGAGAGAGAGAGAGAGAGAGAGAGAGAGAGAGAGGAGAGAGAGAGAGAGAGAGAGAGAGAGAGAGAGAGAGAGAGAGAGAGAGATTTTGGATGTTTAATTAAAATAATAAAAAGTAATTATAACTTGATCTTGAAAAAAAAAAAATGTATAATATTTTGCCTCCTCCTAGCCTTCTTTTTCCTCTCTTTATTATTATTATTATTATTATTATTATTATTATTATTATTATTATTATTATTATTATTATTATTATTATTATTATTAAAATTTATAAAGGTCTTATCCGCCCCTGCTTAGAATACTGCTCACACATCTGGGGTGCTTCTTCCTTTAATTATCTTCTTGATAGGGTTCAATCTAAGGCAGTCAGACTCATTAATGATCCTTCTCTTACTTCTAACCTGGATTCTCTCTCTCTCTTTGCCATAAGGTATCTTCCCTTTCGCTTTTCTATCGCTACTACTTCCATCGCTGCTCTGATGAGTTGGCGAGTTGCATCCCTCCTCCACTGACGAGGCCGCGTAACACTCGCCAAGCGGCCTCATCTCACAGGTACTGTGTGGAGATTTGTAGCTCGCGGATTGGTCGGTGCAGCGACTGCTTCTTCCCATCTACCTCCAGACTCTGGAACTCTCTTCCTCCTTCTGTCTTTCCTAATTCTTATGACCTTTCATCCTTCAAAAAGCAGATCTATCGTCATCTCAGAGCGCTAGTCCTCCATATCTCTGGGTCCTCTTTACTTTGACTGTTTTTTTCTGTCTGTCGTTTTTCCTATGTGTGACATTACCCTCATCTCTGCCTTGCCCTTAACCTTTTTCTTTTCCTTTTGTCTTGGTATTTTCTCGTGCCCGGGCCTTTGTTGATGAGGGCAGTTTCTGCCTGTCCCGGTGTCACTCTTAAAAAAAAAATTATTATTATTATTATTATTATTATTATTATTATTATTATTATTATTATTATTTATTATTATTATTATTATTATTATTATTATTATTATTATTATTATTATTATTATTATTATTATTATTATTATTATTATTTTCTGTTTACTAACAATGCAAAGACTGAAATGCAAACAGACGCAAACAAACATAGGATCAAAACAAACAAAGAGAAACAAAGAGACACGAACAAATATGCAAACACACAATGAAACATACAAACAGACAAACATACATTCTTAGAAGCGAACAAGTACACTAACAGACACAGAAACACACACAAACAAACAAAGCAAAGAAACAAACTTACGGGCAAACAAAGTGACAGATATACAACGCGCAAACAAACATTCAAGCAAGCAGGCTCAAACATCGTACTAAGTTATCCCAGGGCAGCAACCGCCCTCTGCGATACTACAGCTGAAGGTCTCTTGGACAGCTATTTTTTTTTCACTCTGCCTACATCTGCACCGAATATATTGTCATATTCGCTACACGTCTCTTGTTAGCCCTTCACATCTGACAAGTCACAACACTCCCCATTTCTTTGTCTCCTTGGTGTCCTAGCCCGATGAGGACAATTTTCTTTGCCCGCCCGCGGTGTCAATTATAAAAAAAAAATAAAAACATTCAAGCGAACACAGACGCATAAGGATGTACATATGTTCTACATTGTACATACTAGTGTGTGTGTGCGTGCGTGTGTGTGTGTGCGTGCGGTGTGTGTGTGTGTGTGTGTGTGTGTTGTGTGTGTGTGTTGGTGGCTGTGGGGGTGTGCAAGCTACGGACGAGCGCGCGCTTGACATATGATCATTATCTGTAATTGCTTTCGATAAATGTGTTCCGTTATGTGCGTGTGTGTTTGTGTATGCGAATACGTGTACACGGAAGTGTTCAGATGTACAGTGTAAGTTAGCGGAAGCAATGTTTTGTATTTATTATTATTGTTTATTGATTGGTGTTTCTCTCTCTCTCTCTCTCTCTCTCTCTCTCTCTCTCTCTCTCTCTCTCTCTCTCTCTCTCTATATATATATATATATATATATATATATATATATATATATATATATATATATATATATATATATATATATATATATATATATATATATATATATATATATATATATATCTATATCTATATCTATTTCTATATCTATATCTATATCTATATATATATATATATATATATATATATATATATATATATATATATATATATATATATATATATATATATATATATATATATATATATATATATATATATATATATATATATATATATATATATATTTATTCACTCACATGTATTAATTATCTCATTTTATCCCACATTTATTCTCTCTCTCTCTCTCTCTCTCTCTCTCTCTCTCTCTCTCTCTCTCTCTCTCTCTCTCTCTCTCTCTCTCTCTCAAGTGTCCCCAATGAGAATATTAATACAATAAATTTTGGAATTAAATAGGCCCGGCCATGACAGTTCGTTGATAAGTCTTCCTTCAGTCCCGGTTCTTTTTCTTTGCCTACATCAGCACCGAATACTTTTGGATATTCGTTACACATCTCGTATTATCCCTCCACATCTGACAAGTCACAACACTCCTCATCTCTGTTTCTCTTTGTTTTATGTATTTTTGGTGCCCGGGCCCGCTTATTGCAGTTTCCTTTGCCCATTCCACTGTAACAGTCGTATGAAAAAATATGTTGGTAATCAGTATGTTGAAAGCCCTTTTTGAATACATACATACATACATACATACATACATACATACATACATACATGTAAGTAAGCTTTAAAAATCGGTTGATAAAAAATACCTACTTTTAAGTAGTGTCAGTAGTGATCTGTGTAACTTCGTGAGTAAAATTGTTATTACAATTTTGAATCGGTCGGTCTGTCGTTTTCCTTTGTGTGATATTACCTCATATCTGCCTTGTCCTTAACCTTTTTCTTTTCCTTCGTCTGGGTGTTTTTTTTCGTGGCCGGGCCTTTAGTGATTAGGGCAGCTTTTGCCTGTCCCGGAGTCACTCATAAAAAAAAAAAAACCTTAGTGACTGTGTTGGTACCCCTGTTTAAAACTTTTAGAATATGTTGGTAACCCTGATGACAGAAATGATAGGTAGATACTCGTGTAAATATATTTAAGAATATAAATACAATTTCTATGTATAAATAAATATTCGCTTAATTTGTGTAAGTAGTTAGTGTAAATACATTAGTAAGTATGTAAGTAGCCACAAGAGCTATGCAGTGTATGTATATGAAACTTTGATATGCATTAACACATTTACATGCATATATTTGTAAATGATGCAATGTTAGTATGTATGTTAGTAAGTATGTAAGTAACCATAAGAGCTATGCAATGTATGTGTATGAAACTTTGATATTATTTACACATTTACATACATATAATTGTAAATGGTGCAAATTGTGAATATGTAAGCATACAGATAATCAACATATCCGTTGGTATCCCTGTATAAAACTTGAAAATATATACGTTGGTATCCCTGTATAAAACTTTAAAATATATACGTTGGTATCCCTGTATAACACTTCAAAATATATACGTTGGTATCCCTGTATAAAACTCTTCAATATATATACTTTGGTATTCCTGTATACAACTTGAAAATATATACGTTGGTATCCCTGTATAAAACTTGAAAATATATACGTTGGTATCCCTGTATAAAACTTGAAAATATAACTACGGGCTTACATATACATATACTTGTAAATGGTGTAAGTAGTGACTGTGTAAGTACGT
Source organism: Halocaridina rubra (assembly GCA_037179515.1). NCBI lineage: Eukaryota > Metazoa > Arthropoda > Malacostraca > Decapoda > Atyidae > Halocaridina > Halocaridina rubra. Next base: position 18,592 of record JAXCGZ010018998.1, on the reverse strand, counting down.
TAGTAAATATGTAAGTAATGTTGTCTGTTATTTCTGCACTACTTTCAATTCCCTGTGGGACTCTTTGTGTTGCAATAAGCTCGAATTTCCAACAATTTATTTGATAAAGTGACTTCACTGATTTTTAATGGTCACTTCTTGTGTGTGCGTGTGTGTGTGTGTGTGTGTTTGCATGTATATATATATGTATGTATGCATGTGTATGTATGTATGTATGTATGTATGTATGTATGTATGCATGCATGCATATATGTTTGCATGCTATAAGTTATGTTTTATAAGATTATTATTATTATTATTATTATTATTATTATTATTATTATTATTATTATTAATGATACTTTATTATGCCCCAGAGATCTGACCTCAGGGCGCTTACGAGGTGACCCGCCCTCTGGAGTTTCAAACTTGCTGTTTCCTGGATTATGCTTTCTATTATATATAATGATAATAATAATAATAATAATAATAATAATAATAATAATAATAATAATAATAATAATAATAATAATTATAATAATAATGATAATAATAATAATAATAATAATAATAATAATAATAATAATAATAATAATAATAATAATAATAATAATAATAATAATTATTATTATTATTATTATTATTATTATTATTATTATTATTATTATTATTATTATTATTAGTAGTAGTAGTAGTAGTAGTAGTAGTAGTAGTAGCAGTAGTGGAAGTTGTAGTTAGTGGCAGTAGAAGTAGCAGTAATAGAATTGTTAAAGACAAACAAAGAGAGAGAGAGGAGAGAGGAGAGAGAGAGAGAGAGGAGAGAGAGAGAGAGAGAGAGAGAGAGAGAGAGAGAGAGAGAGAGTATATATATATGGTAGTAGAATATAGTAAAAATAAAGAAAATAATAGTGAATTCACCACACAGCACGCACAAACATACACACGCACCTACACATACAAGGAGGAAAATTTCAAAGAAAAAAAATAATGCCAGAAAAATATTACGTCATTTATATATGTCGCGATATTATCGCCAGACATTTCTAAACAATAACAACAAACTATATATATATATATATATATATATATATATATATATTTATATATATATAT
>JAXCGZ010018998.1:0-15000 GCA_037179515.1 Halocaridina rubra | reverse complement strand
TTTCCCGTAAACACTATTAGGTAATCACATTTAGGTAATCACACACACACACACACACACACACACACACACACTTAGGTAATCACACACACACACACACACACACACACACACACACACACACACACACACACACACACACACACACACACACATATTATAATTTTATGATGAGGTAAGCCAAATCTTACAGGAAAGAGAGGGCTGGGCAGATTGCATATTCCTAGACTTCCAGAAAGCGTTTGACACTGTTCCACATGGGAGACTTATTAGGAAGCTGCAATCAATGGCTAGAATAGGTGGAAATGTTTTGGAATGGATAAAAACTTACTTGGAAGGGAACAGAGGGTTAGAGTAAGACACTCAGTGTCTGAATGGAGAAGAGTTAGTAGTGGAGTTCCACAGGGTTCAGTTTTAGGGCCACTTTTGTTCCTTGTATATGTAAATGACCTAGCAGAGTCTGTAAATTCATTCATGAATATGTTTGCAGATGATGCAAAGATTGTGAAGAAAGTAAAAAACGAGAACAATGGTAGAGAACTTCAGGAGGATCTAAATAATCTGCATGAGTGGTCAGAAAAGTGGCTAATGAAATTCAATACTTCAAAATGTAAGGTAATGAGAATGGGTACAAGTGCAAGAAGGCCCAAGCTTGACTACTCGGTGGCTGGAGTACAACTTCAAGAGACAGAAAATGAGAGAGATCTAGGAGTAAACATACTGGCAGATTTGTCTCCAGAAATACATATAAATGGCATAGTAAGGGCAGCATATGCATTCTTATCAAATGTAAGGGTAGCCTTCAGGCACATGGACAAGGAAATGTTCAGAAATATTTATGTAACCTATGTGAGGCCAAAACTCGAATATGCAGCCCCCTTTTGGAATCCGCACTTGAAAAAGCACATAGCTAAGCTTGAAAAAGTTCAAAGACATGCCACGAAACTGGTGCCAGAAATACGCAATCTCAGTTATGATGAGAGGCTGAGGGAATTAGACTTACCATCACTGGAAACTAGAAGAGTGAGGGGGGATATGGTGACAGTCTTTAAATTCCTTCATGGTTATGATAGAGTGGATAGGGATGGATATTTTGATATGGCTGGCTCTAGAACTAGAGGTCATAGTTTGAAGCTTCGTAAGAAAACTTCTTTGCAGGATGTAAGGAAATACTTTTTCAGTGTAAGAGTAGTTGATAATTGGAATTGGCTAAGCGAGGAGGTAGTTAATGCTATCTCAATCCATAGTTTTAAGGACAGGTATGATAAGTATCACTAAGTCTAAAATGGAACCGATCAGGAGACTTGAAGATACGAGCTTTGGGCTCTTTCCCGTAAACACAATTAGGTAATCACACACACACACACACACACACACACACACACACACACACACACACACACACACACACACACACACACACACATACACACACGCTATTACTCATCAAAGCAGTATATTACAATACAACTGGAAATTACTTTTTTAAAATATAACATAAAAATGATTATGTTCACAGAATTGCATATGGGCTTGTGTGTGTGTATGTATGTGTGTGCACGTGCGCGCGCGTGTGTGTAATGATTACTTCATCATTTTCTTTCAATTTATAGTTGGTTTTATTTTTATAACTTTTTTTTCATTTGTCCACTATGTCTTCTTTCAGGTGTGTGTGTGTGTGTGTGTGTGTGTGTGTGTGTGTGTGTGTGTGTGTGTGTGTGTTGGTGTATTGTAAAAGCATAGTTTATTTCTTCATATGGGATGAGATACAAGTATTTATTTTTTTGTTTTTTTATCATGCATTATGTAATTTTTATTATCAATTTTAGTCCATGAAGTTAACTCACAATATATATATATATATATATATATATATATATATATATATATATATATATATATATATATATATATATATATATATATATATATGGTATTTTGTGAACATCAAAATTCTACCATTTATATTCGTTTTTTCTTTTTGTTTTCTGAAATTATTTCCTACATCTTAAAACCCGGATTATTATGTAGGAAGTTGTTATGCGATCTTTGTAATGTTTTATGATTTTTTTCCTTATTATTATTATTATTATTATTATTATTATTATTATTATTATTATTATTATTATTATTATTATTATTATTATTATTATTTTATATACTTCTTTTTAAATATAATTAAAATTACAGTCCTTAATTGATAAATAACTCTGTCTCTTATCAGATGATCTAGTAATGGAAAGGGTGCGATAGATTCCTTTTGCCTTGTTTGAGGCCTTCCATCTCTACCAGAGGCCTCATCATCAGTAAGCAACTCTTCTAGTGACCTCCTCTTTAGCAGACCTCTCTACCAGAGGCTTCCCAATTGATAGCCATCTCTATTAGTGGCCTTTTCCTCAGTAGACAAGTTTTCCAGTGGCCTCTTCTTCAGCAGGCATCTCTACCAGAGGCTTCCCCTTCGGTAGACATTTCTACCAGAGGCCTCTTCTTCCATGCACATTTCCACCATAGGCCTCCTCTTTAGTAAGCATCCCTACCAAAGATCTCCCCTTCTGTAGACATCTCTACCAGAGCCTCCTTATTGGTAGACATCTCCACTAGAGGCCTTCTTTTTGGTAGATACCTTTGTCAGAAGCTTTCCTTTTGGTAAGCATCTTTACTAGAGGCCTCCTTTTTTGTTAATATCTCTGACAGGGGCCTCTTTTTCCTCTTCTTCCTCCTCCGCCTTTTCTTTTATTATTCCTTTTTTTATAGAGATCTCTACTAGAGGCCTCTTATTCGGTAGACATTTCTACCAGAGGCATATTCTTTACCAGAAGCCTCCCCTTCGGTAGATATCTCTACCAGAGGCCTCTTCTTTGGTACACATCTCTACTACTTCTTCTTTGACAGACATCATTATTAGAGGCATCCCTTTGATAAGCATCTGTACCAGAGGCCTCTTCTTAAGTGAACATCTCTACCAAAGGCCTCTCTTTGGTAGACATCTCTACTAGAGGCCTCTTCTTCGGTACTCATCTCTACCAAAGGCATTCCTTTTGATAGATTTCATTACTAGAGGCATTCCTTTGGTAAGCATGTCTTTTAGAGGCCTCTTCTTCGGTGAACATCTCTACCAGAGGCCTCTTCCTCAGTGACAATCTATACCAGAGGCCTCTCCATCGGCAGACACAACCACATTTGAAATGTAAGGCTGGAACATAGACGAAACATAAACATTTGAATCTTTATGTATCCATTATTACAAAGTTCGATCAATAAACCCACGTATTATCAATTTTAACTAATTTATTCACGCTTGCTATTGTAAGCGCAGATGCAAAAATCAAGGTTTTATGACATCAAATGAAATCATTCTCCATGAGGGAGTCTAGAATACCTCTTCCGTGTTCCACTGTGTGAAGTAAAAGTCGACTAAATGGATCGGAGCGAGGGTGCTGGGAAATCCCTACGGTGTATTATCCTCTTACAAAGAGTCAAGCTATGTTTGCTTTGACTCAGCCACCTCCCTCGTTAGGGGGATCATGGCTTTTGTAAATTGATATAGATTTGTTTTTGTTGTTGAGCTCAAGCTGCCTGCCCGAACAGGCCGAAGCTCCTTAAAAGTACCACTGCCAGTCCAGGGCTTTCCCGCAGAGTTCTCAGGGAGTGTATGTTGTGTTGTTGGCGTATGTGGTCGTAAGTTGTTCAGTCTTCCATATTGTGTTTGATTGTATGAGGTGATGTGTTACATCCAGAACGGGCTTAGATATAATATATTATATATATATATATATATATATATATATATATATATATATATATATATATATATATATATATATATATATATAGATAGATAGTAGTAGTAGTAGTAGTAGTAGTAGTAGTAGATAGATAGATAGATAGATAGATAGATAGATAGCATACGGATATCTTTTGTTTGTGTATCTGTTTCTAATTTTTTATATTTTGTTTCCTTTCAGGAATCTGCATTATGTTGAGCGGAGCAAGAAATGTGGAAGTCATTCTAAGGCTCTTCGCAACCTCCTGTTCTAGACTAATAAAAAACGAAACTACTTTATGTAAAAATTATGGAATGATTCCCTCAAATTTCAAAAAGAATTATAGCAACACTAGCATTGGCTTGCTGAATTGTAACAAAACTAGTTATGTCAGTTGGCACTGGATTGGCTCGAAGAATAATGTTTACACATCAACGATCAAAGATAACAAGAAAATCGATAAGTCTAGAGTCCCGACTCTAGACGAAAATGATTTAGAGGAGAGTTTTGTGCGAGGTAGTGGTCCGGGTGGTCAGAGCGTCAACAAAACAGCCAGTGCTTGCCATCTGAAGCACATACCTACTGGTAAGATATCTCTCTCTCTCTCTCTCTCTCTCTCTCTCTCTCTCTCTCTCCTCCTCCTCCTCCTCCTTCTTCTTCTTCTTCTTCTTCTTCTTCTTCTTCAATTACCTCTCTCTCTCTCTCTCTCTCTTCTTCTTCTTCTTCTTCAATAACCACTCCCCCTAATCTTTATTGCAAAAAAAGAAAGAAAAAAGTAAGAATAATAAATATATCTTTGTTTTGCCTGCAACAACATTTAGTTATGTCACGATATTCCTCAAGGTATTTTTCGTAATGGTGTTAGAAATTTCATGTTAGCTTCGGCTGATGAAATTATTCGTCATCTATGATGTTTGAAGATATATATATATATATATATATATATATATATATATATATATATATATATATATATATATATATATATATATATATATATATATATATATATATATATATATATATATATATATTATTATTTTTTTTCAATAAGTCTTATCATTCTGAAGGCAGCAAGAAAGCCTTTATATTATTATTATTATTATTATTATTATTATTATTATTATTATTATTATTATTATTATTATTATAGTAAAAAGAAAAAAACTAGTAGTTACCGTGGCTCAAGCGGTAGTGTCGGCGACTCTTGAGGCGGCAGGTCGAGGGTTAGCACCCCGTCACAGTCTGAGGTTAGCAAGGGCATGCACTCAGGGTAACGACTACATCTGCCAAAACAAGTCCTTCACAAGAAGGCAACCATCCTAGCCCTTGGTAGAAAAGGGAGTCCATGACGTAAAACCGGAACGAAACAAAATTATAGTAAAAAAAACCTGCAGTAACTTGGCCCCTAGATATGCCATGCAGACCCTCCCAACATCTGTCATTATTTTCTTGAATCCTTAATTCCCCAGCTCCAACCTGTCTGTGTCCAATCCTGTTCGAATGGGGATCAACATCTAGGTGGAAGGAATTGCAGTCTCCCTCCTCCTTACCCCTTTTAGTTGACTCCAACGAAATCCGTAAAATGCAGAGGTCAACATATTGCTGTCGGGTCACGTAGGATATAATTTTAAGCTGACTGATTGGACATACTAAGTATTTGTTTTTATATATCGTTTTACGTGAAATTTTTACTCTCCATTTGAATTGGGGTGAATAGAGATAGGTTAGAGCTGGGGAATTAAGGCTGGTTGAGAGTGGCATTCCCTCTTCTTCGCCATCTGCTATAGGTATTTATACATAACATGTACTGCAGAGCTCTAGATGACTGCAGTGGCACAGTGGTTAAAGCACTTGATTCGAGAAGTGACAAGCCTCTATTCGAGCCCACCACAGTTCGTTAGAAGGGTGTCCATCCTAAGTTCCCAAGCTCCAACCTGTCTGTAGTCCACCCTCATTGTAATGGGGATTAAAAGTGACACATAAGACATCAACCAAAATGTACTGTAGAGCTCCGGAGGAACCCAGCAGTGCACAGTGGTTAGAGCCCTTGACTCAGTAAGTGACAAACTTGTGTTTGAGCCCACCACAGCGTTTAGAAGGGCATCCAGCCTAAGTTCCCTAAGTCCAGCCTGTCTGGTCCACCCCCATTCAAACGGTGATAAAACTGCATTCATGTATTACAGAGCTCTACATGTTCAACTCAGTTTTAGAAATGTGTAAATTTGTTTACTAAATTTATTCACTCCCTTTCCAGGTTTCGTCGTGAAGTGCCACGAATTCAGAAGTTTGATCAGGAATCGACAGAGAGCGCGTGAAATTCTCATCGATAAACTAGACCAACACTTCAACGGAGAGATGAGCGTTGCGTCGCAGACGAAGAGACTGCAGGATGAAAGGAGCAACAGAGCGCAACAGAAAGCCAGAAAGAAACAGATAATGAAGGATAACTGGAAAGAAAGAGAAGGAATTAAGTGAGTTAACAGTAAGCCATTAAAATAACTTGTTAAGTAACTCATTAATTGAAGATATGTTCATGTTATGCTCATAATACCTTTACAATTCAAAACAGATAATGAAGGATAACTGGAAAGAAAGAGAAGGAATTAAGTGAGTTAACATTAAGCCATTAAAATAACTTGTAAATAACTCATTAATTGAAGATATGTTCATGTTATGCTCAAAATACCTTTACAATTCAAAAGGGTATATTATGAATGTCTCTCTTTTTGTATTATACTTAATGACAGTCTTAATTACATTTATTATTTGATAATTACATTTATTATCTCGTAATTACGTTTATTTTAAGATCTGTTAGCTCATAAATACCTTTATTTACCTTATATAGAAACTTCAAACAAATTACTATATAGCATATCACAAGGAGATGTATCTATTCATATAGGCTATTTACTAATACATTTATTTATTTGTTTATTTATTTATTTACTTATTTATTTATTTATATATTTAGGCTATCATATTAATGTCTTCAAATGTTTTTATACAGTCATTATTAAATATTCTGGGGACTTGGTCTCCATGTTCCAACCCATTGCAGGGCGTTAAGAAGGGTATCCACCCTTAACTCCCCAGCTCCAACCTGTGTCCTCCCTATGTGAGTGAGGATTGATAGTAACAAAAAAGACAAAGAAAAAATATGTATATTATTCAATGTATATATTTTCTGGGTATTAAGTATATATAATTTTGTGTAATATTTGTAATGTATCATAGTAATAATATGCACACTGTATGTATACTGTATATCTAACTCTTAATAGTAAGTACTGTACTGTATTGTAGACTACTACACTGTAATAAAAAGTTCTGTAGTTTGGGATAAACAATGTATTATTAGATCTTGTTTGGTAGTAATGTATTTTACGAAAGCTGGAGGAAGGACATCCAGCTTTAATTCCCCAGCTCCAACATGTCTGTCTCCACCCCTTTCGCATCGGGATGAATAGTGACACTTAAGTCATCAAACAAAAACAGTAATAACGTATATTTCATGAAGACACAATGATACAAAAAGAAAGAACTTTCCGTAGTTAAAATTTTGTATATTCTGAAATTGATCAAGTTGTAACGTTCACCTTATATTAACAGTTTAAATCTTTAAATGATTATTGAAATGCAAAATTCTATTTTTTTTTTATATACACATGGCTCTATTCTCCCTTGTAAGGGGGGTGGACGAGACAAGAAACACTCTTTTGCCACGATGCAACACATATCTCAACTACTCATCTTAGCTCCTTTGGGATAAAGGGTTGACGCATATACCCCCATACCACCCTGTTTGGGTCACCCACAAGGTAGGCTGGCAAGGATATTTTCATGAAAACAAGAAACTTAATTTAAAAAGTAGAAATTTCGGCAGCTTTATAGTTGTTCTTCAGTCTTCCTCGTACAATTTTCTTTGGTACTGAATAGACTTTCTAGGAACAGATTTAAAATTCTATGTATATTTTGATTAAATCATTTATTTATTTATTTATTTTTTTTATTTTCCTTTTCTGTTATTTAGAAATTTGGAAGTATTTTTGTACAGCTCTTAAAGGACTGGCCATTGGGAACCAAAATATCTGTGCGGTTAGAGCCTTCGACTTGGGAAAGTGAGAAGCCTGTGTTTGAAACCCTTGTGAGGTTGTTAGAAAGGGCATCCAGCCTTGATTCCCCAGCTCCATCCTGTGTCCATCTCCATTTGAAGGGGGATTAATAGTGACATGAGAAGCGACAAACAACAGGAATAACAATGAGAGGGGAATCCTGACATGCTATACTGCCTCAGATAATTTTACAAGTGCTTGCACACCGTGATGAATTTTAATGTTTTTTCACTTTGTAATAATGAAGTTTTGCCCTCGAGTACTTGTTGTTGTTGTTTGCCGGTTTACGTCTCGCCATTAATCCCTATTTGAATGCGGGTGGACCCAAATAGGTTGGAACTAGGGTATAAAGTTAAAGTTTGCCGGTGTTTCAGTTCCGATATCCATCTGAGATGCTCCTCAAAACGTCAGCCGAGACAAGCCCCAACCCCTCCACTGTGGTGCCCATCCACAGCAAGTAACCTTCCCAGTAAACAGCTTAAACTCTCGTTCCTGAGCGGGAACCGATCTGTCGACCTCGCGAATGCGAGGCCAGCGCGTTACCACTGTACTAGCCAGAAGGCCTTCCTAATGCCCCATGGTTGGCTCAAACACAGCTTTGTTACTTCCAGAGTTGAGCGCTCTAACCACCATGCTACTGCGGTAAAACTTTGCTCTCAGATAATGTATTAAGATATTTAACTTTTAGGTTATATTAATAGCTCAACTATGTTAGCCTGAGAAACTGTGTTAGATTTGATGTTATACTATCTAGTCATTATGTAACAAAAATTGAAAAAGATGTACAAAACAGTTGTACACTATATTCTATTTTTGAGGCAATGGTAGCTCAGTGGTAGAACCTTCAAGTCGCGAAGTAACTAAAGCGGATTCAGCGTTAGGAGGGGCATCAGGTGCTAGTCCCCTTATGCTCCAACTTGCCTGTATCCACCCCCTATTCATTGGGAATTATAGTGACACCCAAACTGTGTATTGCAGTACATTACATTATAACCTATTTTATTGTAAGTTGGATATAATTTGCAAGGAACTGTATATCCCCTTTGCTGCTATTTCTACATTTCAGTTTTTTCACAAAAGCAATAGGATGGACAGCCTGGGGACCATGGTAGTGAAGCGGTTAGAGAGCTATGCTTGCGAAGTGCCAAGCCTGTTTTCGAGCCCACTGTTGGGCTTTTGGAAGGGCGTCCAGTCTTAGTTCCCCAGCACCAACCTGTCTTTGTCCATCCCTAGTCAGATGGAGATAAGTGACTCATAAAATATGGCTGTAAAGAAAAATGGGACTGACAGCTTTGCTCGTGCTTTAGGCCTGAGCTTGTGAAGACCTTGTATTACCATTAACTCCAAACCCTTATAAGTATAGCCATTTAGACTGCTAAGTTTATAGGCTCTGTCAGACAAGAAACAAAACTACCCTTTTCTCTTTATTCCTAAGTCCATTTAGCAAAGAGGATAACTGTGCAAGCTATGCTGGGAGGTTGAATTTAAGACCTCATGGGTTGGGGCCAAGTGCCTTTTCACTGTATTATCAAACGGTAGCTAGCAGACTTCTTTTTAATATTAGGATTAAGATGAATACTCTTTTACTTAAGATATTTGTATGAGTTTTGACGTGGCCAATCCCCCTTAGAGGTGAGATTGCAGCCATTGTATGTATATAAACTTTTTAGAGTATGTACATCTGTAATAGACTTCATTGTTACTGTAGAGTAGGTGACCTACTGAGTATGATACTGTAACGTAAGGTGGTAGTCTCTAGTGCTTTGTCATGTATCATTGTAGGTTCATCTGGGCTTTCACATAATTTATCTACTTTTGAGAAACTTTTTCTGAAAGAAAGTAAGTTTGGAGTAATGCCAAGGTGTAGATTTTTTGGCATGTAGTGTTAAGGTATGTATCTTTTATTTACATCATTTAGCATCTTCTAACCTGATGTAATCTATTTTTGCCTAACTTAATCTAGCCTAGCCTAACCTAACTTAGGGAAAACAGATGAAACATTTTGAGGCTAAGAAAAAGTTGACTGTTCTTTGCTTTTTATCTCTGGCATGATCGCAGTTTTAAGTGACACTATTAATCGTCATTTAAATGGAGGTGGAAATAGCCAGGTTTGAGCTTGGGAATTACGGCTGGATGGCCTTTTAAACGCTAAGTAGCGGGTTCGAACTTGGGCTTGTCACTTCCTGAATCAAATGCTGTTGAGAAGGATATCCAGTTATAGGCATAACAGCAGTACTTGTTTCACATATTTTATATTTTTCCATTGTTTCCATATCCTGCTGAATCTAGCAGGGTGACCATAACTAAACAGAGAAAAGAGGCAGCAGAGCTCATTCTTACTTAGTACATCCTTACTCCAATGATCTGCTCTGTGGCAAGAGAAAAATTTTAAGGAGGATGGGATTATGAACCATTTGTTCCTTTATCCCTTTTAATTAGTTCTTACAACTCACTTACATGTGGATGAACCAAGCAGGTGGTGGGGTCGAGTTGTGACTACTCTTTATCTCCAAGGAGCTACAAGGAGTTATCAAAATACAGTAGCTTCTGGCAAATGTGAGTACTCTGACTCAGCCACCTCCCTTACAAGGAGAATTGTGAACATTGTATGTGTATGTACAGCTCACTGGAACCATTGTAGAACAGTAGTTAAAGTGTTTGACTCGAGAAGTGACAAACCAGTGTTCGAGCCCACTATGGGACGTTAGTTAGTGCATCCAGCCTTGATTCCTCTCCTCCAACTTGTGTCTACCCACACTCGAATTGAAATTAATAGATAAAATGGCAACAACAATAACATCAACACCTCACGGGGAGTATGATCATGGAATTCTCCCTTATGCCAGGAGGAATGAAATGATTTAGCAATGCTGTTTTGGCGTATCCATTTAGACATAGGTTTTCAAAATATAAAAAGTCTTCTTAGCCCCATAACATCCGTTACCAAATGGTGTAAGTGCCAAAATGAACCAAACCCACCTTTAAGGTACTTAACTATACATTCCCTGGAATCATGCTAAGTCTCAGACTTTAAAAATACTTTCTGGCTTTATAAATATCAACAGAGTTCATGTCAATTCACATGTCTCTCTTCTAAAGAGTCATGATCTTAGGGTTAAATAATTGGTGAGCCAAAAGTCACAAATTTGTTTTAGAGGCACTTCTTGATGACCACTACTCTTAAATACCAACACGACTTAGGGAACTGTATAACAAACAGTTTCTTAATGAAATGCTGTTTTGATGAAGAAATATAAATAATCTTATACACTGTAACATTTGGTTTGCCCTAGTACCATATTTTATTGGTTGTAAGTCTGCTGCAGAGTAACGGTAAAATGCTCAACTCGGAGGGCGACAAAGCCACACTTGAGCCCACAGAGGGGCAATAGGAAGGGCATTCAGCTTTAAATTCTCCATCTGCATCCAACCCCATTTGGGGACTCAGTGACACATAAAGCAAACAAAAATATGGTTTCATATACAATTTTCATCTTTTCATTGAGTAATTGCATTTGACAGAGATTTTAGGATATAGTTGTGGTAAAGTAATCCACTCCGGCAGTACAAACAAGGAGGTGGACACAGACAGATTGGAGCTGTAGATTTAAGTCTGGATGCCCTTCCAAATGCTCAACGTTGAGCTCAATCACAGGTCAGTCAACCTCCAGAGTCGAGTACTTTAGAATGCAATGTGTTTGGGAGGAAGAAATATTACCTTTTGCAAAAAAATAATTTATTATGTGGATTTACAAACCGACTTTGGGAATAAAATCTGTTTTTATATATTTTAAAGTACATCTTAAAAAATAACATAATTATTTATATATTCGGATACACGTGATGATGATCTTGCCCATCAGATTTGAAAATTCTGTCCCAGTACTGGATCTTTTTGTCCGTCAGTTTAATCTCTCTGTCCGTTAAGAGTATTTTTCTCTCTAATAAGTCGGCTTCCTTCTGCACGTTTTTCAACTGTTCTTTTAATATTTCTAACTGCAATTTGTTTTTTTCCTCTTCGAGTCTGGATATCGCGAGTTGACTGCCGGACAGTTTCTGATCTTGGTCAAGGATGGCGTCCAGTTTACGTTTCTGATAGGGTCGTAAGGTCACAGGCCACAAGGTGTCACTCGAAGGACCTGAATCGAAGTCTGGTGAGTTGGTATTGTTGTCTAGGTATACTTCTCTTGTTGGTTCGACAAAATGTTGGGTATGGATGGGGGATGCCGATGACGATGGCACTGCTGAGTCTCTCTTGCAGGTTAGTGAGCCAGGCGCCTCGTCTGTATATTGCGGAGATTTCGATAAAGTGTGTATCCCTGATTGAAAGAAATAATTAAAGTGACATTCATCATGACTATTACCTGTAATTAATTTACCTGAAAAAAGCAATACAGTAAGAGATTTTTAAAAAGTGGGTACCCCTGACTGAAAGATATAATAGCAAAAATGAAGTTAAAGAACTGTGGAAAGCATTACAAGTAAATTAATTTAATTGAAAAATGGAGCAAAAAAACATTATTGGCAAATCTATTAACAACTTCATATTACTCAATTTTTGAACAAGCCTAATCAACATCAATTACCATGGTAGTGCAGTGGTTGGAGCACTTAGTTCGGTAAGTGAAAGACCTGCGATCGAGCCCACAGTGGGGTGTTAGGCAGGGCATCCAGCCATAATTCTCCAGATCCATTCTGTCTGTGTCCACCTCTATAATGGCTATTAGTGACACATAAAATGGCAAACAACACGATTTTTTTTTTGTTTGTTTTTTTTTTGACACCAGGATGGGCCAAAAAAATAATAACATAGAACAGCTCTCATCGGGCCTGGGCACGAAGAATATATAAAGTGAAGAGAAACAGAGATGGGGAGTGCTGTGACTTGTCAGATGTGAGGGAATAATAAATGTGTAATGAATATCCAAAAATATTCAGTGTCGGTGTAGGCATAGAAAAATTATGTTAACAGATGAATAACATAAGATCATAAGCTCATTTACAAATATTTTATACAACCTTATAATAGCAACATAGGGGCGCAGTGGTAGCGTCTAGGGCTGGTAATATACTGGCCACAGGTTTGATCCTGGCCAGAGGTTGGATTAGCTTTCACTCACGTCATTACCAATTAAACTAGGCAATTAACTGGGGTGGTGGTGAATTCTTACACTGCTACCTGGTCGTTCAACTATTACCAGGGGATCACTGTGTCCACCTGATTGGAGAGGGTGCTTGGGTCCCATCTTAATGATAGGTACATAGTCTGGTCTGGCTCTATGCTATCACCATCCCTTGCCTCTGCTTTTCATTAGAGACCTTTAACCTTTACCTCATACTAATTATTGTTATATTCATATGGAGAGGATATCATAAAATATACAGACCCCTTCCCACTAAAGGTTAGGATGGTGCCTTCTTCCGAAGGAGGAACAATTAAATAACTTACCGTTTTTTGCGATGACTTCTCCCTCCCAAGAGTCATGAAGAGCTTCAGGAAACTGGTTAATTAATGCTGGATCAACTTCGACTTTCAGTAGAGTTGGTGATGAGTCGTTTTCGAAATTCAGAGAAGTGTGATGGTTATCCCTGAAAGAGATATAAAAATTAGCTAATTTGCTATACTACATATTTCCCTGGATGAGATATAAAACTTAGCTGACTTACCTCACTCTGCAGAATCGAACCCTGGAAGAGATCTAAAAATGAGATGATTTGCCATACTATATAAAGAATCTATCCCTGGAAGAGATATAAAACTGCCTTACTCTGTGAAGAATCTACCCCTGGAAGAGATATAAAACTGAGTTAACTATCTTTACTCTGTACAGAAGTGATCCATGGGAATATAGAAGAAAAAACTAAACTTATGCCATTTAGTGTTATAGAAACCAGCTGAAAAAGATAGTTCAACATAATAAATTATATGCACAGACAGTGGTAAGTGTAAATGGGTAAAATGATAAATTTAGATGATATGAGCAGAGGGATAGTAACATAGCTTCTCCTGATATTATATTCTTACAGAGAATTAAGTTAAAGAGGACATGAGGACTGTGTGGCTATCATGATGGCAGAAAGCTTTAAGAAAGAAAGGTTAAGATTCGTTTTATGCAACCTTTCTACTTTTGGACAAAACAATATTTTCTGAAAATTTTGATGCGTTTTAAATTAAATCTGATCATTATTCTCCTTTAAAATCATTATTTTTGGTGTTAGAGCCAAAATTGGTAGGCACCAGTGGGTACTTAAATAGCCTAATCTTATTAATCTAATTCAAGCTAACTTAATCTACCCTAACTCAAATTTGAAACCTTACATCCCTTGATGGTGTGAATTTGGGTGTTTATAAAGCAGAGCAGTACGTTCCAAGAAGTGGGGGCAACATTGATTTTTTTGGGTAAGCTATGGAAGGGGTGCACAAAACGAATCTTAGCCAAATTAACTTGGTTAAATATGTAACACACTCATAATGGTACTTTTTAAGGGTACCATTGAGTGATGCAGGTCTAATCATGCAAATATTCTACCTTGGTCTCGTATTAATTCTTTAGTTTTTTTGAGTGGATTTAAGCATAACACCAACTAAAATGTAAGAATTTTAGTAAATTATTCCTAGTACCACTTACCCTTCTCCTGCAAGGGGGTCTTGATGCACCCTTTTCGCTTTACACTTCATATTCTTCCAACACTTTCTCAGTTGCTCTGGAGTTCGCTTCGCGTTCATTCCGGCCGCGTTAAAGCGATTGGTCAATTCGACCCAAAACCTCCATTTTTTCTGTAGAGTCGCTGTATCTGTACTTTTACTTTCTAGTATCGGATAATCTTGTACCAAGTGGAGGAGAAAATTTCGCTCTTCCTCTGTGAAAATCCTTCTTCCAGGACACGCTGTTTTCTTGAATTCTTTTGGGTATCGTCTTGCTGAACTTCCTCTCCTCACGATTATATCCTGTTCTTCTTCGTTTTGGTTCATTTTGGAGGTGTTTTTAGGCATATTTGAGAAATTTTCTGACTTTGGTTCGGTATGTTCAGTAGAATCTAAGATTTCGTCCATAATTCTCGTACATTGACAAACAAGGGCAAGGGGGTGTCAGATGTACAGTAAAAAGAAACTTCGT
>JAXCGZ010018997.1:57500-135513 GCA_037179515.1 Halocaridina rubra | reverse complement strand
TTAATAAGTTAGTTCACTATTATTTGTACTTGTTTTGTGAGTTCACTATTACATATTTTTATTCACTATTTCAAGTTCACTATTTTTTCACTATACTCTGTTTGAATGGTCTTTACATTGTTTTCCCTTTTTGCTGTCTATTGGGTAACAAGGAGTTCATTGTATTTAAGCATATTCATTATTTTGATTTTCTTTTGCCTTACCACGTACTTAACAGATGAGTTCACTGTTTTTGTTGCTAATCACTATTTTGAATATACATTTTCGTCTGTTACTGCTTAATCGGTGACCTCACTAGTTTTGTACATAGTCACTATTTTACTTTTACTTATTGCTACTTATTAGTTATTAGGTGAACTCACCATGTTTGATTATATTTACTTTTTTAATATTCTCTTGTCGCTACTTCCTGGTAAATAGATGTGTGTTCGTTCGCACGCGCTCAAAATGCAACCTGTTTGAGCCTTCGTCTCAGAGCAGAGAAATTATTATGGCATTCAGCATGATAGGATTTATTATTCAACCTATTTTCTAGAGAGCAGATACAACCCTCTATTACGGCTCCCCATTTTTGGATCTTGTTAAAAATTGTAGTTTGTTTTGAGAACTATTGTTAAGGACGAGAATTTTGTGCTCTTGTGTCAGGGCCTTTTTCCTTTTAAATATATTCATTAATCATTTAGAAAGAGAGAGAGAGAGAGAGAGAGAGAGAGAGAGAGAGAGAGAGAGAGAGAGAGAGAGAGAGAGAGAGAGAGAGAGAGAGAGAGAGATGTTTTCCAATATATTCATGTCGGAATACATGAGTAAAAGATTTCTAAAGGTATTACCATCTCGCATCCTATAAAATATCTCTCTCTCTGCTGGCTAGTACAGTGGTAACGCGCTGGATTCGCATTCACGAGGTCGAAAGATCGGTTCCCGTCCAAGACCGACAGTTTAAGCTGTTTACTGGCAGGAACTGCTGTGGTTGGACACCACAGTGGGGGGTTGGGGCTTGCCCCGGGTGACGAATACCCATTGTATAATGAAATGGAAAGAAAGTTTGTTCTCTCTCATATATATATATATATATATATATATATATATATATATATATATATATATATATATATATATATATAAAATATATATATATATATATATATATATATATATATATATATATATATATATATATATATATATATATATATATATGAATCATATTTTAACCCTGACTGAGACTCAAACTAAGACACAAGATTACTGTGCCAAGGCGCTATTAACTACACCACTGAAGGTCTAAAAGAGAAAAAAAAAACATAACTGCTATTCTGGAAATGAACGCATTCTATCTGAATGCCATTTTGTTCATATTACAGTTTCTCCTAACCTCACTCGTGGCTTCGCTTATCGCATTTCATTCGAATTTCAGCCATATATACATTGATAGTAATCATATAAACACATTACCATATGTGGAAACATGAATCATATTTTACCCCTATCCGGAACTCGAACCTAAGACACATGATTACTGTACCAAGAAGCTATCAACTTCATCACTGAAGGTCTAAAAGAGAAACAAACCTTATATCTTAACTGCTATACTAGGAATGAACGCATTCTATATGAATGCCTTTTTTGGTTTTATAGTTCTTAACCTCTCTTTTGTCTTCGTTTTTCGCATTTAATTCGAATCTCAGCTATATAGGCATTGATGATATTAATATAAACACATTACTATATGTGAAAACATGAATCACATTTTCGCATATGATAATGTGTTTATTTGATTATTATCAATGCCTATATAGCTGAAACTCGCATTAAATGCGAAAAACGAAGCCACGAGAGAGGTTAGGAGAAACTGTAATATGAACTAAAAGGCATTCATATAGAATGCCTTCATTACTAGTATAGTAGTAAAGCTATAAGGTTTGTTTCTCCTTTAGACCTTCAGTGGTGTAGTTGATAGCGCCTTGGCATAGTAATCATGTGTCTTAGGTTTGAGTCCCGGTCAGGGGTAAAATAGGATTCATGTTTTCACATATGGTAATGTGTTTATTATATATATATATATATATATATATATATATATATATATATATATATATATATATATATATATATATATATATATATATATATATATATATATATATATATCAAAAAAATTACATGTTTTCCCCCTCTGGTTTCCATTTCTAGAGTCCTTAATCGGAATATTATCGTATGAGAGGATAATCCGTTGTTATTACATTGGGAGAAAAAAATATATATATTGCTAAGTATTTTATAAAGCTCCTTAGCGCGATCTGTTGATGCCTGGTTGCTTTTTTATATTATTGGTATTATCTCTCTCTATATGTCTGTCTGTATATTTTTATCTCTGTCTATCTTTATATATCTCTATCATCATTTTTATGTCGTTATTTTTTTTCTCAATTATTGTTGCTTTATTTATCTCTATTTTTTCTTCTGCGTGGACTCAGTGATGAATATTTTCTTATTTTCCATTTCACAATATATGATAAAAGAAATACTTTCATTTTCTGCTACATATGTTTCTATTACTATTTTGTAAAAAAAAAAAAAAAAAAAATACTTTTATCTAGATCACATCTCTAATGGTGTATTTCAT
Organism: Halocaridina rubra; assembly: GCA_037179515.1. NCBI lineage: Eukaryota > Metazoa > Arthropoda > Malacostraca > Decapoda > Atyidae > Halocaridina > Halocaridina rubra. The sequence continues at coordinate 132,890 of JAXCGZ010018997.1, read as the reverse complement.
TAAGGCAACGAAGAAGATATTCAGTTATACAAAAAAAAAAAAATGCTATTGTTACTCCACAGATTAAGGAAGTCAATCATTGTTTGTTTGTTTGTTTTTCAGTCTGATTTTCATTTTATTTTCCAATAATAATAATAATAATAATAATAATAATAATAATAATAATAATAATAATAATAATAATAATAATAATGTTAATAATAAGTAACTCGGGATGCATCAGTGTCTTAAACTAATTATGGGCGTCTTCTATTAATCTAATTCCTAAGGTGTCTTTAGTTATATCTTATAAGGCTAGTTGTGTTTATACTGTAGTTATGTAGTTATTTGTATGGATTAATACTGCATGATTAGTTTTAACCATATTGATGTATTGAAGATTGAATGTGATATATATATATATATATATATATATATATATATATATATATATATATATATATATATATATATATATATATATATATATATATATATATATATATATGTATATATATATATATATATATATATATATATATATATATATATATATATATATATAACTAAATACCATGAAACTTTTATTTACAATAAGTAAAACTTGGTTTTAGTTTTTTGATTTCTAATCACCAATATTTTTGTGTTGTAAAGTATATATAACATTTTCTCTGTATTTGATAACTAATATGTAATTTCATTTTCATGTAATACTAATATCTCCTGTTTATTTTATGTTCTTTTATTTTAGTAGATTTTTCAAAGTCTCCTTTTGACCATTTATCAACAGGAGAGGATCCTGAAATCAAGCAACACCGGGAATGGTCGCGTCGACAGAGAGGTATTCACGGGTCGTCGTTATCTAAAAATGGCTGCATAGGCGGATTTCGAGGATCTCAAGGACTTAGAGGCTCTGTGAGGTCTTGTAAATCTAAGCCCTCAGCCCTGCCTCGGGCTGTAAGCCTCGAGTCACCCAAACGCCTCCGCTTTGCCGTGTCCGAAGAGCTGGCATCTAAAGTCATGGAGGAAACCAAGGAAGAGAGAGAGGATGCGTCACCTCCTCCTCCTCCTTCTCCATCTTCAGATGACTGTACGCTGAGGCGAGTCAACCTCGAAGTCAAACGCAATTCTTGTCCTTGCATCAAGGAGCATCATTCACAGCTGTTGGGTGCTCCTATTAGTGCCTTAGGTGCATCTTCCCTACATCCTTCAGCCTCTGCGATGGATAAGAGATCTTTAACAGCCTCCAACACTTTAGATATTCCAGTATCCCCGGCTTCTGCCGACGAAGAAGTTTTAACAGCTAGTCGTAGAACTTCCATGAGTGAAATTATTTCCAGACCAGCCAGTTTGGTTGATCAGACAGAAGAACCGAACCCTTCTCTGAGCGCATTTGGCGAATGTTATCATCATTCAACACCTTTTGCTGACGATGCCACGATTCCCTCCACTTCGTGTGTATTGCATTCTACCTCGACCTCTCTAACAACCACATTGCCTCCTACAGCGTTCCAGGAGCAGTTGCAGGAGTCCACACGTAGCCCTTTCAGCGCAGACTTGACAAGAACTTTACCTTCCAGTCCAGGCAGATCCGGGGGCAGATCTGCTAGTTTTTCCAACACCATTCCAGGCCCTATTTCAGTACTTGGTGCGCGTTACTCCATTTCAGGCAGTAGTAATAGTAGTAGTAGTAGTAATATTGGTAATGGTCATGGGAGTAACAGTACTAGTAGATGGAAGTCACACGGTGGTGGTGGTGTGCCGCTGGGTGTCAGAAGTAGTGGCACTAGTAGTGAAACTTTACCGACGACGTCGACGGCTGCGGACGTTAGCGAAAGCCGAGTCCCGCGACTTCGATACTCTAGTAAACAAGATGCTTGCTCAACAACGACGGACTGTGAAGAATCCTCACCCCTGTTGTCGAGTGTTGTGAACTATCGAGTAATTAACGAAGTGCACAAGCTTCCTGACAAAGAGACGCCAGTATAAAAGTTTTTGTGACTTCGCTAAGGGTGACATAATCTAAATAAAACAGTAGAATGTGAAACTAAGACAGAACATATTTCATATGTATCAAGGAATATACTATACTAGAAATAGCTTTTTAATATTTGATATGACAACAGACTTCTGGCAAAAGACCGAATTGTAGACATTTGTTTTTTACCGAGATGGCTTTGATAGATCTAAGTATTTAAATGGCACAAAAAGAATACATTCTAGCCTTTCTCCTCGGTGCCATACTGGGCAAAGTATTTGAGAAAAATAATTGCTTATTGAAACTGAAACTGGCTGAAGTGTAGAAATTCGCAAGCTCTGTAGAGGTTGGAATGGGATGATTGAATGATGCATTTTGGACGCTGAAGTTTTGACACGGCCGTTTTGGCGCCAACCATTCTGGATAAATGAAGAGGTTAATCTACGCTAGGTTAGGTTAGGCTATGATAGGTTTTCTTTTTTTATCCTTATTTTACAATATATATAAATCTCTCTAGCTCCAGAACGTTCGTCACCAATGGGCTGTCGCCAATATAGGTGTTTCGCCCAGACAGCCGTTGCCAGAACGGCTGCTCCGAAATGCACTAAACCTTGTAAAAATAGACCACTTGACCTGAATTGCTTGTAAATACAAAAAAAGTTCCTTAAGTATAATATCCACTATTCACTAACAATGCTGTTGACTATATAAGTGTCCAATAATAGACAAACCAAATATATGCTCATATATGTACATTTTTAATGTGTAGAGTGACAGGCAAATTATATCTATTACTGAGCCTGAGCTGTTGGAAATATATGGTGTTCTTGCTAGTAATATCATTAGCTTTTTATGTGTACCACATACACTCCCAAGGTATGCATATACATACACTCACAAGGTATACATATATATAATGGGTGTTCATTGGAAATATGTTGCAAGGCAAATGACAAAAAAATTATTACTAGTCTCATAAAACTATTACTAGTCAATCATGTGATGTACTAACGACATACTAGTCAATATATATAATATTTCTGTATGTGCATTTTCTATTTATGGGGGGTAGGGAAGTGGGGGGGATAGTGGCAAAGACAGACATTAAATTGAGATTTGGAGAGATTGAAATGAAACAAAGTTTTTTCCCTTTTGAACAAATTAATTTACTGATAAATGTAATAGATAATATCATAATGTTTGTCCTGATACCTTTGATGAAATGTCTAAATGAATATATTTGATACTTTATAAGAAATTTAGGTTGATTAATTAAATAATTAAATTACTTATTAATTAGTGCCGAGAGTATATAATATATATTGATAACAACAAATTATAAGAGCCGCATTAGCTCAGTAGTAAAGCGCGCAAGTCGGGAAGTGACGAACTTGACCAAAGTGGGTTCGATCAAGTCGTTGGGGAGTTAGGAAGGGTATCCATCCTTATTCCCCCAACCTCAGCTTTTCTGTGCCCACGCCCATTCAGTAGAGGATAAATTGTGACATAGAATAAGAAAAATATTATTTTTCTTACGGCCTAGAAGGTTAGATAGAATATCAGTGATAGTTAATAGAATATATTGCTCAGGGCTTTTCCCAAATTGGTGTCAAATATTAAAATTCTTTAACAAATTTATTTTAATTCCAATTTTTACACAAGACTTGTAAGATGGTCATTTTTTTATATATAAGCTTGAATTCTGCTTGAGGATGCAATTCAACCGTTGCATATTTATTGGCCCATTCACTTGAGCCAGCTGAGGTTAGAGAGGTTATCAAAGGAGGGACCCCACTACCCCTCCCTGTTATTCCTAGGTTGAGCGGGCTTCAGGTCCAATTTCACTAAGATACCGAAGGGGTTTGTCAACTTTTTTTTCAATATTATGAACCAATAAAAAAAAGTTACATAAATATTATCTATGGGTTTTCGTGTTTTGACATTTGCGTGAGAGATTCTGTGCTTTGTGTATGTACGTATGTGTATATGCACATGTATGTGTGATCCTTTGTTATGAAAAAAAAATTTACATAGAACCTTTGCTCTATTTTGTCCCCCTGTAACCGAGTGGTGAGATTACTCGATTTAGGAGTGGCCAGATCCGCGATCGAGCCCACCGTTGGGCGCAAGGAAAGGCATCCAGCCTTAATTCCCCATCCATACTCTGTGTCCACCCCTATAATGGGGACTTTTAGTGACACATAAAACGAGGTTGGATCTACACATGGTTATATGTATGCTTGTGCGTATGTGCATGTATGTATAGATGTTGAGGAGATTGTATGTGCCTATAAAACTTTTCTTTTAGCTTCTCTTCAAATCTTTAGGAACAAACAACTGAGTTTTAAGTCATGAATATTATAAAGTTATAATGAATTATTACATTTTTCATTCTGAAATTGTTAAATGAGTCGCATCTAGACTTAATATAAAATCGCAAATATTATTTTTATGTCACTATTTTCCGCCAATTTGGTATGTTATTGATGGTGGTTTAACTGTGCATAATTATAGTCATAATATATACAGCGTAATTGTGAATAATTATTGTGAATCTTGAATCTTGTTTAATTGGTCATGTTTGGATGGTAGTTCTCATAAGACAAAATTTCATATATTATTATTCGTTACATTCTGTTTCTTGTTAATGGGAGAGAGAGAGAGAGAGAGAGAGAGAGAGAGAGAGAGAGAGAGGAGAGAGAGAGAGAGAGAGAGAGAGAGAGAGAGAGAGAGAGAGAGAGAATAAAAAATCTTGTATGTTTCTTTTTAAAAGTTCATGAATAGAAGGAAGTAATGCAATCTAATGACATTGTTTTTGTTACAATATGTATGTTATTTAAAAGAGAAAGAGAAAGAGAGAGATTTCTTCATGGAGAGATAGAGAGATAGAGTGACAGACAGACAGAGTGAGTGAGTTACAAGTACTTGAAAAAACACAAAAACTGACGAATATTAAATTGTAATACAATCTTACATTTTGTTTTAACTTACTTGGGACAAACCAGTCAATTCTAAATTTTTGTGTCTTTAAAACCTATTTGTACCTACTTGAAGAAAGGCAGGCATCATAAATATATAAATTTCGATTTTATTTTTTTTTTAATGAGTGGATGCAACAGACGAGCATATTTGAAAGTGTTTAGAACCAATATTTTTTAAGCTATTTATAATAAAAAAAACTATATATCTTTTTTTGTCTTAGAAAATCATGTATGTAAGCATGTATGTACCGTGTATCGCAAGGACACTTCATCATATATACCTCATTGTAACTTTTGTCTGTTGTGGATAATTATAAGGCATAAAAACTATAATTTCAAAGGGATTCTAAACAGTTACATATATAAGTAGATTATATAACATGTTCAAATTCGGTCTGTGAATAATAATAATAATGATGATAATAATTACTGATAATTCACATTATTTTTCCTGGCAAAACAGTGTTATAATGAAGATTGTATTCAAATATACTAATTTGTGAATATATATATGTGTTTCTGTCCCTTGTCGTTTGTCTGTATGTTTCCTGGCGCTCCTGTGCGCGAATTTAAAGTGAAGCGATTATTGTTTAAGCAATGGTTAGAGTTATTTATATATATATATATATATATATATATATATATATATATATATATATATATATATATATATATATACAACTATTTAGAACATAAACCAAGCCATCCCTCCCCCTCTCTATAATAAGCTCAACTCTCTGGTGAAATACGACGCTCTATTACCAATGCAGTAATTATTGTGAAATTCTATATTTATTTGCTATTAAGTGTAGGTGCATATTTGATCATTACTGGGTTTGTGTTACGTAATATTAAGTGTTCGGGATATATTTATTTGTAAATTTGTTTTATTTATTTATTCATCGGTATATTTATGTATTAAAAAATGATTCATGTACTTATTATAATAGGATGCTGAATGCTCCAGATTTAGTCTTTAAAATGAGTTATTTCATTGCATTTATTGTTCAGATTATATATATATATATATATATATATATATATATATATATATATATATATATATATATATATATATATATATATATGGTAGGAAAAGCCCATTAAATAAAACAACGAAAATATATATATAAAAAGTACTTATTAATTTCGTGACCTTAACAGCCACCTTCTTTGAGAAGGTGGTTAGTTAAGGTCACGAAACTAATAAGTACTTTATATATATATATATATATATATATATATATATATATATATATATATATATATATATATATATATATATATATATATATATATATATATATATGTATGTATATATATATATATATATATATATATATATATATATATATATATATATATATATATATATATATATATATATATATATATATATATATATATATATATATATATTCGTTGTTTTATTTAATGGGCTTTTCCTACCATTTTAGACTGTATGTTAACAGTTCAGTGTTATATATATATATATATATATATATATATATATATATATATATATATATATATATATATATATATATATATATATATATGGTAAGGAAGCCCATAAGTGAGACAATACATAGAAAAAATAACGCTGTATATCGGATCCTAACTGGGTCCCTTCTCAAGCACAAGTTAGGATCCGAAATATACATTATTTTTTCCGTGTTGCTTCATTGATAGGCTTCCTTACCATTTACTGCTATATGCTAACTGTTTGTGCTTACTCATATATATATATATATATATATATATATATATATATATATATATATATATATATATATATATATAAGCACATTACATATGTGAAAACATGAATCATTTTTTACCCCGACCGGGACTTGAACCTAGGACTTATAATTACTAAGTCAAGGCGCCACCAACTACACCACAGCAGGTTGAAAGGAATCAGACCTTTTAGCTTATATCTACTATGCTTAGGAATGAACGAATTCTACTGAATGCCACTATGTTCATATTACAGATTCCCCAACATCACTCGTGGTTTCGTTTTCGCATTTAATTCAACTCCCAATCTCATTTGGGACCAACAATTACCAAATAAGTACATTACATATGTGAAAACATGAATCATTTTTTACCCCGACTGGGTAATAAAAATACAATGGCATATAGGCCCGATTTCTTAAACAGTGTAAACCTAGGATACCATATTGTTAGTTAGCTAGACACACATAAATGGATTTCATGAACGCATCTGACGCGAGATCCAAGCACCCCCCCCCCCCCCATTAAATTTCTCACCCCACAAGCCCCTTATACATCTTACCTTACAAGATCCTACAGGACCCCCCCCCCTCTCATTATACTCCTATGCTGACGAACCACGCATGACCTCCTAACTTCACAGTCCCCCCAATGGTTGTCCCCTTAACCCACAATACAGTCCCTTGGACTCCTAACCTCCAAGCCTTCTGGCGGACTCCAAACCCAGTAAGCTTCCCCCTCCCTTGGACTTCTAAGCCCACATTCCTCTGGTAACCTCTACTCCACAACACCCCCAATATGAACTACTAAGCCCTAAGGGCCCCATTTGACCCCTAGCCCCACAAGTTCCCCTGTTGACTACTAACCCCAGAAAACCCCCTTTCCATGAACTCTTTTGCCCCACAAGCCCTCTTTCCCCTTGGACTCCTCTCCCCAAAAGCCTTCCCCCTTCCCATGGACTTCTAACCCCTCAAAACCCCGGTGAACCCAAACCCCCCTGTTGACTCCTAACTCATGAAACCTCCCCCCCTCCAGTGGACTGCTGACCCCACAAGATCCACTCTGGATTCATAACCCCCCAAAGCCAACCTCTCACTGTACTCCTAACACCACTAAAACCTCTCCCCAGAAGACTTCTGAATCAACCAACTCCATGTACTCTTAACTCCACAAATCCCCCACCGATGGACTCCAAACCCCATAAGACCAGACCCCGTTTGACTCCCAACCCCAGAAAACCCTCCCCCACACCCCCCAATGGATTCCTTAACTGACCCTTTTATTATGTCATCATTTTTCAACCAATCTCTATCAAACGAATTTCATACCCATTTCACGAACCCATCAGAAGTTTGATTAGGCCTATTATTTTTATAAGATGAAGGCCTATTTCATCTTGTATCGTCTCTTCTTATCTCCTCATAGCCGACCATTACGTCTTTATCTTTTATAGTGAGTGTTGCGGATTTTTTTTCTTATTCATTTTTAATGAAAAATATAATGGGTGCTAAAACGTATTCCCAGTGATAATCTTCCAGTTTACTGTGGAGTGAGAAGGGTTTATATATATATATATATATATATATATATATATATATATATATATATATATATATATATATATATATATATATATATATATATATATATATATATATATATCTGTCTGTCTGTCTCTGTGTGTGTGTTAGGTTCGAGTCCCGGTCAGGGATAATATATATATAAATATATATATATATATATATATATATATATATATATATATATATATAGAGAGAGAGAGAGAGAGAGAGAGAGAGAGAGAGAGAGAGAGAGAGAGAGAGAGAGAGAGAGAGAGAGAGAGAGAGAGAGAGAGAGAGAGAGAGAGAGAGAGAGAGAGAGAGTTTCTTTGAGCCAAAAGAAGGTATACAGTTTGTTTTTACAAAGTCCAAGGACGTCCAGATTTCGAACAGAGATATATCAAAATTTATCTCTGTTACGATTAACTGTAAAGACACATGGTTGTGGAAGACTCAAATTCCTCTCTCTCCACACTCTAGGCACTCACTCGCCTTTTTCAGTCTTTCAATACTGCTTCAGCATCCATTTACTTTGCTCTACAAATTTCTTACCATCGTTCTCAATATCTGTAAAGGGAGGTTTACACGGTCAAACGGTTCTTCGAACGCGGTTCGACAGACAAGTGTTTGAAGTGATGTTCGAACGTGTGAACGGGGTATTTGGTTGTCGAACACGTTTTTCGAACGTGTTCGACAACCAAATACCCCGTTCACACGTTCGAACATCTCTTCAAACACTTGAATGTCGAACCGCGTTAAACGAACGGTTTGACCGTGTAAACCCCCCTTAAGAGAAATTAGAACTGATCCCAGACCATGTCAGTGGAAGGGTTGGTGATAGGAAGGATATCTGGTCATAAAACTCTTTGCCAAAACCAACTCTAGTGGCCAAGAGGGTAGTGACAAGCAGTGACCATGTAAGAACATAAGAAAAGATGAAAAAAATGAGAAAGAGGATTTCCAACAGTTCTAAAAAAAATTATATTTTGTATACCATAAAAGACAATAAAAAATAACTAATCAAATACTGAAAGAGAGACAGACAGACAGACGCACAAACAGACAGGCAGCTTCATCTCTTGACACAAGTAAATTAAAAAAAAGAAAAATTATATAGATATATTTACTCTAACCATTAAATCCGGAGAGAAAATATAAATATTTACTTAGGTTTTAAAGCTAGAAAAAAATACAATATAAAGAAATATATTATTTACATTAAGTAATCCGCTTGGAAAGATATTAATAACGAGCTCATATTATTAACTCCTATATTAATTTATTTATTTATTTGTTTATTTACATTTATATTGTTTTTATTTATACTGAAAGTTGTTTATAAAGAGGGTTACAGAATATGATTAAAATAACATGAACGTATATGCTTTATAACTCAGATTGTTTATAATAATAATTATACAGTATATATTTATTAACTCTCTCTCTCTCTCTCTCTCTCTCTCTCTCTCTCTCTCTCTCTCTCTCTCTCTCTCTCTCTCTCTCTCATTTACTGCAGCGCGATAACCCAAGTATTTGTTCCACATTTGACTCCACACATCTAATGGTGTGCACACTGAGCCTTCTGAAGTGACGGGGGACATCAACCACATGAGAGCAGCCACTACTTTTTTCCTTTATACGCAATTGTTTCTGGCGAAGAAATGCTTTGCGAATAAGCCTAAAGCACAATACTCGAGACTTCATAGATGTTATGCAGACTTTGCTCCGGACAGTTGTGAAGACTGGTTTATGTTATGTAAATAAAGCCACGTGTTTTGGCTCCTCCTAGTCTTTTGTTTGTTTATTTCTGTACATTAAATTTCATATGTTTATTATTCATTATTTTCATTTTTATCTCAACAGCTTACTCGTGTGTGTGTGCGTGTGTGTGTGTATATATATATATATATATATATATATATATATATATATATATATATATATATATATAATATATATATATATATATATATATATATACATATGAATGAATGAATGGATACATGGATATATATATATATATATATATATATATATATATATATATATATATATATATATATATATATATATATATATATATATATATATATATAGTGGCATTCAGTTAGAATGCGTTCATTCCTATGTATAGCAGATATAAGCTATAAGGTTGGGTTCCTTTTAACCTTCTGTGGTGTAGTGGTAGCGCCTTGACTTAGTAATCATAAGTCCTAGGTTCGAGTCCCGGTCGGGGTAAAAAATGATTCATGTTTTCACATATGTAATGTGCTATTTGATTATTTCATGGCCCAAATGAGATTGGGAATCGAATTAAATGCTAAAATGAAGCCACGAGTGAGGTTGGGGAATCTGTAATATGAACATAGTGGCATTCAGTTAGAATGCGTTCATTCCTATGTATAGCAGATATAAGCTATAAGGTTGGGTTCCTTCTAACCTTCTGTGGTGTAGTGGTAGCGCCTTGACTTAGTAATCATAAGTCCTAGGTTCGAGTCCCGGTCGGGGTAAAAAATGATTCATGTTTTCACATATGTAATGTGCTATTTGATTATTTCATGGCCCAAATGAGATTGGGAATCGAATTAAATGCTAAAATGAAGCCACGAGTGAGGTTGGGGAATCTGTAATATGAACATAGTGGCATTCAGTTAGAATGCGTTCATTCCTATGTATAGCAGATATAAGCTATAAGGTTGGGTTCCTTTTAACCTTCTGTGGTGTAGTGGTAGCGCCTTGACTTAGTAATCATAAGTCCTAGGTTCGAGTCCCGGTCGGGGTAAAAAATGATTCATGTTTTCACATATGTAATGTGCTATTTGATTATATATATATATATATATATATATATATATATATATATATATATATATATATATATATGGATGAATGAATACATGAATAAACATATTTATATATATATATATATATATATATATATATATATATATATATATATATATATATATATATATATATATATATATATATATATATACTTCTATGTATGTATGTGTTTATGAATGTATGTATGTATGTCCTTTTCCTTTGTGTACTACCACCTCTTCTCTGTCTAGTCCCTAACCTAACCTTTTTCTATTCCTTCGTCTTAATGTTTGCTCGTGCCCGGGCCTTTATTAATGAGGGAAGTTTTTTTTTTCCGGCGTCACACTGATAAAAAAAAATTATGTATATATGTATAGTTCGTATTTAAGCATATCCAACGAAGTAATGGTATATAAATACTGTACTTGGTTATTAATGAAAAGCAAACCATTGCTGTTGAACCCATGTTGAATATAGGATAAAGTATGCCTTATTGAGTGAGTTATTAAGGGTCATATTCGTCTTGTTTGCTTAGTTATGTATTTCAATTATTTGTTATATGCGTTTGGAATGGAAATTAATTAAGTGAAATAATTTGTTTACAAAGTTTTATAATGCAAGTCTCATTTTTATAATGCATGTCCCACGTTTGAATCCCGACAGTAGTAAATAATTCATTATTTAAATGTGTGATTTCAATATAATGTTTTATTCACTGGTGGGTCACTAGAGGGTCGGCAGAGTGGTAAAACTTCGGAGTCGGAAGAGGCAGTGGTGCCCTCTGTATTTCTGAAATTTCAGTAAGAGTTCCATTTCACTTTGTTTTATGACATCTGTGCTCCGCAGCGCTACATCTGTAGGTCCCTGCTTCGAATCCTGACTGTAGGAAGGGAAAAAATTGGGATTTATTATTATTATTATTATTATTATTTTTAGTAGTAGTAGTAGTAGTAGTAGTAGTAGTAGTAGTAGTAGTAGTAGTAGTAGTAGTAGTAGTAGTAGTAGTAATAGTAGTAGTAGTAGTATCCCACCTCCTGCCCTTCAGACACCCCCTCCTATATACCGGAGTGATTTCCCAGGGGCCTTTTGATTCCATGTCTTTTTATACCATATAATGTCTACTTTCACCTCCAATATTCAATTTCACTTTCAAAATACACTTTTATTTTCAGTCTTTATTGGTTAGTCACCGTGGCAAAGCGGTAGCGTCCGCGACTCTGAAGCGGCAGGTCGAGGGTTCACACCCCGTCACGGTCTGAGGTTAGCAAGGGCATGTATTCAAGGTAACGCTTACATCTACGGAAACAAGTCCTTCCCAAGAAGACAACCGTCCAAGCCCTTAGTAGAAAAGGGAGTCCGTGCGTCAAAACCGGCTTTATTTTCAGTCTTTATTGGCTCTCCTCGTTTATTTTCACACTTCCAATATCTAATTTAACAATATTTACTTTCAATTTCAGTGTTTACTTTCGCTTGCAAAGTCTCGTTTTGCTTTCAAATGTCTAATTTCACATTCAAAAACACTTTCCACTTTCAGTGTCTACTCTCATTCTCGATTTGTCCCTATTAATAGGAGTAAGCACAGGTTGGAGCATAGAATTAAGACTTACTGCCCTTCTTAACGACCCGTGGTGGCCTCTAACCCGCGTCAGTCGCCTCCCGACTCAAGAGCGCTACCATTGAGCCACCTTGACTCCCAGGTAATTTTTTTTTTTTTATGATTGTGATACCAGAACGGGCCAAAAAAAATAGTAAAATAAGACAACCCTCATCGGGCCTGGGCACGAAGAATACAAAATGTAAAGAGAAACAGAGATGGAGAGTGTAATGTCTTGTCAGATGTGAAGGGATAATAAAAGATGTATAATGAATATCCAAGAATATTCAGTGTATATGTTGGCATAGAAAAAGAACCGTAACTGAAGGAAGACTTAACATCGAACTGTCCTGGACAGACCTATTTAAGTTCAAAAAACCTTCAGCTGTAGTATCGCAACGGGCGGCTGATGCCATGAGCCAACCTACTACATGAAAGATTGCCAAAAGCACTCATTTTATGCCTTCGAATTATTTTGTTTGATTTACAAAATGCAGCCCAATAATATTTTGTTTTGTGGGGGCCTGACCATTTTTTTTTTTTTAGGGAAAGAAAACTATTTTTACATTTTCTTCATATTTTTCATGCATTTTAATGTCTTTTGTCTCCAGCCCAACAGCATCTCTTAATCATGAAAGAGTTTCCATTAGTCTCTCTCTCTCTCTCTCTCTCTCTCTCTCTCTCTCTCTCTCTCTCTCTCTCTCTCTCTCTCTCTCTCTCTCTCTCTCTCTCTCATAGAAATTCCACAAGGACAGAAATAACGCGAATTAATTTTTTTTTTTAAGCAAACTGTGAAATTTCTACTTAGTCATGTCGATAATTCGCTTAGTGAGAAAATTGTCAGTGTTTAAACGTATTCCTAAATTTAAGAAAAGTTGTAAGCCTCTATGCATAAATAAAAGACCAGGAGACTTAGAGTTACGACCTTCAGGCTCTTTCTAGAAAGCACAATGAGGAAAATGCAATTAGTTAATTAAGCCCATTCTCTCTCTCTCTCTCTCTCTCTCTCTCTCTCTCTCTCTCTCTCTCTCTCTCTCTCTCTCTCTCTCTCTCTCTTTGTACCCTGAGGCGTAAGTAGAGGAACTAGAAGACCTCGGGCGGGGGTGGATGCGCGGGTGGGCGCGTGCGTTTATCTTATTATTTACATAGTAGTATGTACATATTTGTATCAAATTTCATGTATGTATTTAATATGTTATTTACGTACTTGCTTAATTATTTATATATTATTATGTGTATTTGTTTATGTGATAAAACTGTATATATATATATATATATATATATATATATATATATATATATATATATATATATATATATATATATATATATATATATATCCCGAGATTTCATAAATAATAATAATAATAATAATAATTATAATAATAATAATAATAATAATAATAATAATAATAATAATAATAATAATAATAATAATAATAAAAACCTCTCTTACTACGATTAAAAACACTTTTAATATCAGTGGATACGCAGTCAACTGGTTTAATTCTAATTAAAACGCGGGGTTTTATTGATACTTAAAAAGTTGAACACATAAAAGACCTTACTGTATTTTAATTGAAGACATATTAGATAGACTGATCCACAGATAGATGCATATATATATATATATATATATATATATATATATATATATATATATATATATATATATATATATATATATATATAAAGTGAGAGAGAGAAACATCGATAGATGGATAGATAGAAAGATAGGTTGATTGACATTCAGATAGATTGATAGATAGATATATGGATAGATAGATAGACAGATAGATCAGCCAGAATATTGAAAGCTCCTTTATGTATTCAAATTCAGATAAAGAACCAGTTGGCTGAAAAGAGCATAAAGGAAGCGGAGGAAGAGAAAGAGAGAGAGAAAGAGTATATCACCTCTCTCTTTCTCCCCCTCTTTAACAAGCGTATGTAGCAAAAGATGGGTTGAGAGGGGGAGGTGACTCGGCCTAACAGCCCCTTTTTAAAGGGGGAGTTGCTGAAGAGTAATTTGTTGGTCTCTGTAACGGAACACCGCTTCGATATGTATGTACAATATTTATATGTACTTTTCTCATTATTTATGTGTATATTATTATGTACTGTATTTCAACACTTGCCTTTTTAGGCAAGCCTCGATACGGATATGCATATATATATATATATATATATATATATATATATATATATATATATATATATATATATATATATATATATATATATATATATATATATATATATTTTTTTTTTTTTTTTTTTTTTTTTTTTTTTTTCCAAAATGGTTCTGGACTTGCTTCTTGAGTTTTAGAAGGTGAGAACATTTTTTTTTTCTACGTACACTTTGTCTTCTTATACTTTTCAAACTACTTTTTTTTCTGGTGACAGGTGATAGATCTTTATTTATTAATATTTATTACTACATATTTTTTCTTGGCCTTGTACTAAAAATTCACTTGCATGATTGATAGGAATATATATATATATATATATATATATATATATATATATATATATATATATATATATATATATATATATATATATATATATATATATATATATATATATATATATATATATATATATATATATATATATATATATATATATATATATATATATATATATATATAAAATGGAATAAGCACATTACCATATGTGAAAGCATGAATCATTTTTACCCCGACGGGGTCTTGAACCTAGGATATATAATTACAGTGTCAAGGCGCTACCAACTACACCACAGAAGATATAAGAGAGAAACCAACCTTACAACTTAACTGCTATACTAGGAATGAACGCATTTTATCTGAATGCATTTTTATTCATATTACAGTTTCTCCCAACCTCACTCGTGGCTTTGTTTTCGCATTTAATTCAAATCCCACAGTAATTTTATATATATATATATATATATATATATATATATATATATATATATATATATATATATATATATATATATATATATATATATATATATATATTAGTAACACTGAACTGTTAACATACAGTCTAAAATGGTAGGAAAAGCCCATTAAATAAAACAACGAAAATATATATATAAAAGGTACTTATTAATTTCGTGGCATTAGCACAAACAATGCCAAATCCAGATACTAGAAGAACAAATCAGGCCACTCAGGGAACAATCCATCTCACCTAGGTATCACCCCCAAGCTCGAACCAAGGGAAGATGTTAGAGCAAGGTTTTTCTTCGGAGTAGGGCCGGATAATGAATTTGAAATAATGGAAGGGTCAGACGTACAGTGGTCCTGTTAACCGTACATTTCATTCAACTAACAATTACAGCTGATCACATGTTTTATTCAGCTAATTAGTGCGGTTGGCTATGATGAAAATATGATCATATAAACAATTGTGTTTGTAAATATACAAATGAATTAAAACAAAAAGTAAATAAATAAATATAATTAACGTATTCCATTTATGCTGAGTGCGTCCAATTAAAAACCCCTAAAGGGCTGGATTTGGCCCGGGGGCCATCAGTTGAATAGTCCAGGGTTAGGGTCCGAAAGGACATTATCCCGCTGTCAAACTCTGAGCCAAATTCAATCACCAGTCACCTAGAGACTAGCGAGAAACAGTGACCACATATGAACACTGAAATAGCTCCTAATAACGAAGAACAAATACTCTATAACCCCTTTTGCTAACCACTACTCTCCGTGAGAGAAGTAAGAAGCAGTGACTTCATATGAATGTGGGAAAAGCTGTCAATAAAGACATAATAAGACCACTGTGAGATAATTATTTATAAATAGCCTCTGTGTGGTTTTGGCTCAGATTTTTATTGCCAAATGCCCTTCCTTACACCAGCTCTTTATTAATCTGGCCGTGGGACTTACACTGAACTGAAGCTGGCTTGCTCCCCAGTGGCTTTATGTAATGTTTTGCCTCACCAATAAGCCATAATCCAGTTTGGGATTTTAAAGTATTTTGTACATCATCTATGTATTTCAACATTCTTGGAGTTAATACCGAATTAAAAGAAGAGTAATATCATCCACTCGTGTTTATTATTATTATTATTATTATTATTATTATTATTATTATTATTACTATTATTATTATTATTATTTTCATTATTATTATTATTATTATTATTTTTATTATTATTATTATTATTATTATTATTATTATTATTATTATTATTATTATTATTATTATTATTATTATTATTATTATTATTATTATTATTATTATTATTATTATTATTAATCATTTATCTAATGGCTCCCTGATTGCTGGATTGATTAAGAGAAGGTAAAAACTTTCAATTTCCATCATGACAGACTAAGCATTTCATTCACCTTTGGGTCTCCGTACCCTATAACTACCGGTAACTTCTATGATTAAAAGCTCAAGCCTATTTCATGTATTTTTTCTATTCTTTATTTTTTGTATTTATATATCTCTATTCATTTTTATTTTATCCTAAAACCTGAAAGCCATTGGATGAATATTTTATATATTTTTTTTTATTTTTTTTTCTATTAATTCATTATTTTTGTCTTCTCTTTTGATGTGAATTACGTAATTATTTGAATATCTTATATATCTTCTTATTTATCAATTTCTTTTTGTTTATTAATTAATTTATTTTTGTTTATCAGATTTCTTTGTTACAATTTTAAGCTTTTATCGCTTAGATACTCCATTGGCTTTTATTTGGATATTTTATGCCAACGAAGACATCATATTTTTCTTCTCTTTTAACAGTGATTATATCATTATTTATTTATATAAGTTAAATATTTATTTATTTTCGTCTGTCAAATTTCTTTTATGCTCTTAAAAGCTAAGATTATGGTGGTCATATTTTTTAAATTCTTATTTCAGTATTTTTTTTTTCGTATATCATCGTTTATACCTTTCCTTTTCGTGTGAGTTACGTAATGATTCGATTATGTAATTTTTCTTTTTATTTTGATTATTTTCCTTTATTTTCGTCTATCAAATATTTCGTTTCTCATCAAACCCAAGATGAATTAGATGTGTAATTACCATTTTTCTCTAAATATTCATTTTCTTTCATATAATTTTTTTTTTTTACTTTTATGATATATTTTCGTCCATCAGTGAAGACATTAATATTCCTTTTCCTTTGACGTGAATTAAATCATTAAAAGGCGCAATTTTTTTCTACTGATTTTGTTTTTCCTCATTAAAATAATTCAGATCCTTTTGATGTCTGTTGTTAATGCCTTTCTGTCTGTCTTAAATTTCCACGGAATTGTCAAGGAATGTTTTTCTTTAAGTCTAATAATTGTTTATTGAACATCCAATGGTTCTAGAACCTAGAATCTAGGTTATAACGGGACCTATTAATTAAAAGAATTTATGTATGTAATTATTTATACTTTTCATAGTCGTACAACTCTATCTGTCTATTTGCGTGTGTCTGTCTATCTATCTATCTATCTATCTATCTGTGTATATATATATATATATATATATATATATATATATATATATATATATATATATATATATATATATATATATATATATATATATATATATATATATATATATATATATTATATATCTTTCTATCCGCCTATTTTTTTATTTATCTTTTTCTCTGTATATATATATATATATATATATATATATATATATATATATATATATATATATATATATATATATATATATATATATATATATATATATATATATATATATATATATATATATATGAAGCAAAAAAGGCCCATAAATAAAACACAAAAAGAAGCGAAGATGTACTATATATTACGACTGGACTCCAGTCCTCTTCTTGTACCCGAAGAGGACTGGAGTCCAGTCAAAATATATAGTACATCTTCGCTTCTTTTTGTGTTTTATTTATGGGCCTTTTTTTTTTGCTTCATATTGTGCTGTGATATAACAGTTTATTTTGCATATATATATATATATATATATATATATATATATATATATATATATATATATATATATATATATATATATATATATATATATATATATATAATCTGTCTAGCAGTCCATCTACTTATCTAATAATTTGTCTTTTCTGTCTACCTTCCTATCTATATATCTATCTCTATCTATCGAGTCTTCTATCTCATCCTTCACACATGCGAGTTTCTTAATCATCAAATTTTAATATAATTTTTCTCGGGAAGATTCTTGTAATTATCCATGCTGGGGGGTGGGAGGGGAAGGAACCCCCCCGTAATTATCCGTACTCTGTGTGTGTGATTACCTAATTGTGATTACCTAATTGTGTTTACGGGAAAGAGCCCAAAGCTCGTATCTTCCCGTCTCCTGATCGGTTCCATTTTTAGACTTAGTGATACTTATCATACCTGTCCTTAAAACTATGGATTGAGGTAGCATTAACTACCTCCTCGCTTAGCGAATTCCAATTATCAACTACTCTTACACTGAAAAAGTATTTCCTTACATCCTGCAAACAAGTTTTCTTCCGAAGCTTAAAACTATGACCTCTAGTTCTAGAGCCAGCCATATCGAAATATCGATCCCTATCCACTCTATCATAACCATGAAGGAATTTAAAGACTGTCACCATATCCCCCCTTACTCTTCTAGCTTCGAGTGATGGCAAGTCTAATTCCCTCAGCCTCTCATCATAACCGAGATTGCGTATTTCTGGCACCAGTTTTGTGGCATGTCTTTGAACTTTTTCAAGCTTAGCTATGTGCTTTTTCAAGTGCGGATTCCAAAAGGGGGCTGCATATTCGAGTTTTGGCCTCACATAGGTTACATAAATATTTCTGAACATTTCCTTGTCCATGTGCCTGAAGGCTACCCTTACATTTGATAAGAATGCATATGCTGCCCTTACTACGCCATTTATATGTATTTCTGGAGACAAATCTGCCAATATGTTTACTCCTAGATCTCTCTCATTTTCTGTCTCCTGAAGTTGTACTCCAGCCACCGAGTAGTCAAGCTTGGGCCTTCTTGCACTTGTACCCATTCTCATTACCTTACATTTTGAGGTATTGAATTTCATTAGCCACTTTTCTGACCACTCATGCAGATTATTTAGATCCTCCTGAAGTTCTCTACCATTGTTCTCGTTTTTTACTTTCTTCACAATCTTTGCATCATCTGCAAACATATTCATGAATGAATTTACAGACTCTGGTAGGTCATTTACATATACAAGGAACAAAAGTGGCCCTAAAACTGAACCCTGTGGAACTCCACTACTAACTCTTCTCCATTCAGACACTGAGTGTCTTACTCTAACCCTCTGTTCCCTTCCTTCTAAGTAAGTTTTTATCCATTCCAAGACATTTCCACCTATTCTAGCCATTGATTGCAGCTTCCTAATAAGTCTCCCATGTGGAACAGTGTCAAACGCTTTCTGGAAGTCTAGGAATATGCAATCTGCCCAGCCCTCTCTTTCCTGTAAGATTTGGCTTACCTCATCATAAAATTCTAATAAGTTTGTTACTGTTGATCTTCCTTCTCTGAAGCCATGTTGCCTCACTGACAAAAAGTTGAAGGATTCCAAGTGAAGAGAGATATGTTTCCTTAGTAGTTTCTCCATAACTTTGCAAACTATGCTGGTCAAGGAAACTGGTCTATAGTTCAGAGCCGTATCCCTCCTTCCCTTTTTGAAGATAGGTATCACATTTGCTTGTTTCCAGCATCTTGGAATCTCCCCCGACTCCAATGACTCCTTAAATATGATACTTAGTGCCACTGATATTGTGTTTGCGCATTTTTTAAGCACATGAGGGGATATGTCATCAGGACCTGTAGCTTTATGAACATCTAAATCCATCAGCGCTTTGCATACCTCTGTGGCTGTAAGGTTGATGTTCTCTAATACCGGCCCTTGAGCTTCTATCACTGCAATCTGAGGGGGTGGGGTATTTTCTACTGTAAATACTGACTGAAACTCCTTGTTCAATTCTTTGCAGATCTCTTCGTCCGTCTCAGTGATGCTTCCATCCGCTCTCTTTAGCCTTAAAACCTGTTCTTTTACCTTCAGTTTTCCTCTGATAAAGCTGTGGAAAAGCTTGGGATTTTCTTTCACCTTCCTGGTGATGTCCCTCTCATAATCTTTCTCTGCCTCTCTCCTTTTACTTAGGTAGTCATTTCTTGCTCTTTTGTAGGTTTGCCAGGCATTTATGTTTTTTCTCCTCCTATACCTTTTCCAGCATTTGTCTCTCCACTCCTTAGCTCTTTTACACCCATTATCGAACCATTTCTCTCTGGCATGAATTACACCTACTTTGGTGACAGGTATGCAGCAATCTACAATCTTCCCATATTTCTCACAAAAGATGTCATACATTTCTTGTACAGATTTGTTGTAAAATAAGGTTCTCCAGTCAATAACTGCAAAAAGCTCATTCATTTTGATGTAATCTCCTTTCTGATAGTTCCTCCTCATGTCCTCAGTGCCTCTACTCTCAGGAAGAATGTCTTCAATGATATACTCCATCAACAACACACAGTGGTCACTCTTTCCAATTGGTGGTTCATACTCAATATTTTCAATATCCAACACATTATCTGTGAACACCAGATCAAGTAGTGATGGCTCATCCCCACCCCTGGCTCTTGTTGGTTCCATTACATGTTGGTGTAGGAAATTCCCTTGTACGCAATCTAGGAATCTTGCCCCAAAGGAGTCCTCACCACTGTGTGGGTCAAGATTTATCCAATCTATCTCTTTATGATTAAAGTCTCCCATAATCAAAATCCTACATTTTTTCTCCCGCGCCATGTTAACAACTGAGTTTATGACTTCAATCGTACCTATATGACTTTCCTCATAAATTTCAAGCCTATTTTGGTTCCTTGGTGGGTTGTATACAACAGTTATTATAATGCTCTCTGACCCAGTATTTATGCGAGCAACAAGAAATTCCCTGAACTCACTTTCTATAGCCAAGTTTATCTCTTCAACTTGAATCCTCTCACTTATGAGCAGTGCTATCCCTCCACCAGTCCTCTCAGATCTTTCGACCCTTAGTATTCTGAAGCCCTTAGGAAAAACTGTGACACTGTTTATGTCCTCACTCAACTTACTCTCTGTAATTGCTACTATATCTGCCTTACTGTTGTGAATCCTATCTTTTAATTCTACTGCCTTACCAGCTAATCCATCAGCATTTGTGTATAACAATCTTAATGAGGCCCCATCCCCTGATCTTCTGTCATTATCTTCTTTATCTCCCCTTTGTCTGGAAGTATTCCGTAACGAAAATTTTTCTTCTCTTCTTCATTTCTTTCATCATTTAACCTTCTTGCCTCTTGCAACAAGTTTTTGATCTTTCCCATCTCTTCCTGTGTTCTGTATCGTCTAATGAACACTTCTTTGCATTCTTGAAGGTCTTTTAGACTTTTTTTTCTCAACAATATTTCCCTACATGTCTCCCCTCTCTCAAAGGTTACTTTTGTTGGTCTCGGCTTTCCTTCCCTCGAATATTTACCTAGTTGGTGTATGTTTACAATATCCTCAGGACCACATACTACTCCAAGCTTTCTTATCAGGTCTACAACCCTAGCTTTATTTTCTTCAAGTCTCCCCTGCCATGTTGGCTCCTGGGATTCACTTATGCCTGAGATTACCACTGTCTTCTCCTTATCAAGTGCCTGTCTGATGAGTGGGTTTGCCCTTTCCATCACAACGTCTTTCATTTTTTCGATTACTGTCTCTTTATAGTCAACTGTTTGTATGTTTTCCAGTGCCACCACCTTTACAGCCTCTTTTACTGCCACATTCCCCTTTAGTGCATCAGCAAAGGACGTTTTCATGGCATCATTTTCCATATTCAGCTCCTGGAACTCTTTTCTGAACTGTTCAATGTTTTCCTTAATCTGAACATTCCAAGCAGCAATCTCGTCTCTCTCAGAAGATAGCAGTGAACTAACATCTAATTCCTTTAGGTTGTCATTTAGCTGTTTGTTTTTATCTTCTTGATTAGAAATTCTAGATTCTAGTTGACTCTTTTCCCCTTCCAGCTTCTTTATTCTTTTTTCTAGTTCCTTTCTCTCCTGCCCTTGTGCTTTATTTGCTTCCTCCAAAGATCTTATTTGTTCTCTGAGTGTTTCATTCTCTTTCATTTCTCCATCCATATTCCGAATTTTATCATCAAGGCTTGTAACCATTTCCTCTAACTTCTTGATTCTCTGTTTAAGTCCTCTGATGACTACCCCTTCTCCCGCCCCATGGGTGGGAGAGGTTTGTGTGTGTGTGTGTGTGTGTTAGCGCACGTGCGTGTGTGCGTGTTTTTTTTTTCAAGCCATTAGAATGTTTTAATACGCCCAAGGGTGCGGTTCCACTCAGCTACTGCCTTTGAAGACGTACCCAGGAGCACTAATCAAAACACTAAATGCTTTTGATCATATTTTTTTTTTCCATGGAGATTGTTCTTTTACTTCAAAATTCAATTTCCTTTCAATCGCTAACATGGATATTTTTAATTTTATCTATCTATCTATCTATCTATCTATTCTCCTGTCTGGCCATATATCTATCTATATCTAGTCAACTGTTTATCTCTTTACGTATTGATTTATCTATCCTCTCTCTCTCTCTCTCTCTCTCTCTCTCTCTCTCTCTCTCTCTCTCTCTCTCTCTCTCTCTCTCTCTCTCTCTCTCTCTCTCTCTCTCGGTTAGCCTTTTACGAAAGAGAACTACAGGGTGGTACATAAACAATTCCGTAGGGGCGATAAAACCAACGAGTACTAGTACAGAACAATCTGTTACATCCAAGTACTGCTGAATTTATAGGGAATCTATCACGCTCTCAGTAATTAGTATGGAACTTGCATGTGTGTGGCACAGTCAGAGCAGCAACTCTGAGAGATCGGTATCGAACTCAAAATCCTCCAACACTTTTTGTAGATGTTCCACAAGCTTCACTTATGAATAAAGATCAACGCCACGTGATTAGATCATCTTAGAATCCAGTCTGTCTTTAAAGGTCATTTCATTGCATTTCGTTCAATCAAAAAAGTAGCCCCAGAGTCCTTAATGAGAATTTACAGTTATGTTTTTGCTATACGGGAGAGTTTTTCTGGTTCACCAGAGGCAAAGGGTGTGTGTACGTTGTCATGTCGCTACCTCAAATTGTCAGTAACCCAATGTTCACTTCGACAAGTTCGTCCCAGAATGTTGGTGCTCCACTTCTCAGAGTAGGCACATGACTGGAATCGATGAACAACGCCAATAGCTTAACTGTCTCTGACTTTGAAAACCATAGAGGCAAGCTAGTCAGCAAGCTGTATTTGAAAAATAATGATAATAAAAATGTTCAATGCTCGGCTTTCTCTCTAGCCCTCATAAATGAAAATTATGTGCCATCCTGTACTTATATTTGATATTAATGTACATTTCTATAACTATATGGCATATTAGTTATATATATATATATATATATATATATATATATATATATATATATATATATATATATATATATATATATATATATATATATATATATATATATATATATATATATATATATGGAGAGAGAGAGAGAGAGAGAGAGAGAGAGAGAGAGAGAGAGAGAGAGAGAGAGAGAGAGCACATGATGTGCACATGCTACAAGAGAAAAGGGATGTTTTTACTTTAATAAGGACTTTCTTCAACTTCAGACCAAATATGTTTCGGCCTTTCACCATTCTACAAATTTTATCTCAGGGTTTTAGACTGAAGTTTGAAAAGATTTGTAATTTGTGTTATAAAAGCGTGATGTAACTTACAGTAAAGACTACGCAATCGGAATCCTACTAAGGAATCAACAAATAATATATGTATGATATTAGAGTATTGACTCTCTATAAAGACATTTATAAACAAAAGAGGATCTGCTAACACGTAAACAAACGTACGAGTCAATCATCTATACTTCCTTCTCCCTTACCTCATTGTAGGCGCTGCCAGAAGACAGTTGTGTAACTATGACATAAATTTCAGCTACTTCAATGGATCTTCTCGTTTTATTCTTGTCTTTTAGGAGGGAAAAAGTGTATATACGTCTTCTGTGAAGCTATAAATAGAGTGACATTCAGTCGAAGACTCAGTAATCGAGGTCGGAGGATTTCCGATCAGCTGTTTTAGTTGCGTAAGACAATGTGCCTCGAAGTTCACGTTGTTTAACTTGTCCATTGCAATTTTGTCTTCATTAGAGAACGGAGTCTTAAAATTCACTGACGACAACAATTTTGTATTAATTGGTAAGATTTTATATTTTTTCTCAATTTACAGGTTTACTGTAGTCTTTGTTGCAATAGTTTTGGTTATTATATTTGGTAACTGGATTACCTTGGTACTGTAGACCTACTTACCTTGGTGAGTTGGGCAATTGGAAGTGCCAATAATTCCTTGTGTGCTGTTTGCAGTGATTTTGGCAAGCAACGGAATGACAAACGAGAAGATTTTGTATTTTATTTCCAGTACTGCTTTTCAAACTGTTGCTGGTGAGGATGTTTGATTGTCGTTTTATATAATAATCATTATATGCCTTTAATCCACACAGTGTAAAGTGGGTATTAATTCAATATGTGAAGCATAATGTAAGAATATAACCCCTAGAATAATTTTTACAGTTAATATTTGCTAAATGCACCCATCCAAATCCTTCCTGACAGATCAGCATTACTAGAAATGTTCTGTCCTGCTATATAAACACCCAAATTCACCTAATTTTGCCGGGTTAGGTTACAAATTTGAGTCAAGTTAGATTAGTTAGGTCAGGTTAGGTTATTTAGGTTAGTTAAATTCCCTCTGTCACCCACCAATATCGCCCCTAACAAAAAATAGTGATTTAAGAGAAAAACCTTTTATTACAACAATTTGAAACACATCAGACCCTATCATAATACACTGTTTGGTTCAAAAATAGGAGGGGTGCATAAAATGAATCTTTACATTGATGGTAAGTATTTTATGGTTAAGATTCTTTTTATGCACTCCTTCAGTATTTTAGACTAATTATTTTTTCTTATAGGTTTTGATGTGTCTTGAATTAGTCTGTTGTCTTTGCCATAAATCACTATTTATTTTGTAAGGGGCGATATTGTAGAATGGTGGTGGTTACTTATATAACTAAACTTAACTAACCTGACCAACCTAACTTAAGCTAACCCAAGTAACCTAACGTAGCTCAAATTTAAAGCCTTATATACCTTAATAGGAAAATTTGGGTGTTGATGCAGCAGTGCAGCACATTTCTGGAGATGGTTGCAACACTAATTTCTCGGATAGGCAATGGAAAGGGTGCACAAAACGAATCTTAACCATATTTTTTTTCTTTCTTGTTAGTTTCAATCAACCTTTCCTGTATTATGAAACCCTCACAGGTGAATAAGGGGGGGGGGCATAGTCCGCCCACAGTCAAGTACTGGTAGGGAGTCCATTTCACTTTACTGAAGGTTAGTTTAGGTAAGTTAAGGCTTGGGTAGTATGTATCCATGTAAGTCCCTCATTCGTTGTTTCCTATTAAGATTCGTTTTACGCACCCTTCCATAGCCTACCTGAGAGATCAGTGTTACCAGAAATGTGCCTCGCTGCTGTATAAATGCCAAAATTAAATTGGTTGTATGTAAGGTTTCAAATTTGAGTAAGTTTATTTGGGTTAGGTAGGATTAGTTAGGTTGGATTATTACCCGCTGCCATCCTCCAGAATCGGCCCTGACACAAGAAATAGTGATTTCCGAGAAAAATAGTTATCAGTATAATTCAAAATACATCAAAAGCTATCCGGAAAAAAAAATAGCTTAGTCCAAAAGTGGTAAGGGTGCATAGAACGAATTTTTACCTGGTTTTGCCCCGAAATAAATCCCCAATTTCTCACAAGTTATTGTTAGGTATAGGGATGGATATTTCTTTGAAATGGCTTATTTTCAATGGAAACAACCTCCAGAATCGATTATTTCACAGACAAAATCATTAGAAAAACCACATTATAGTGTCCAAGACAATTTTGAATAAAACTTTATAATTTGTTTTATTTGTTGGAGACTAATGCATAATTTTTGGCTCTACAGAAATTCATGATTGCCTGTTAGTTTGATGCTTTGTTATTGTCCTTTCCCCACCTGCGAGCCATAAAGGGAAGGTCCGCTCACCCTCAAGGAAGACATCAGCGAAAAAAAAAAAGTTATTGTCCTTTGGTTATCAGTATCCCAATGTTTATTCAGTAATTTTGAAGTCGAAGTTTTTACTCTTAATTATTGCGAAATTTTTTCATAACTGATATGGACACATGGAATTTTCTAATTATTTTTAATGTGCAGCAATCAGTTTATAGTCGATAATGTCAGTAATGAGAATTGATTAACGCCCCATATATCTAATGATCATGGAGTATCTCAAGTAGGAAGCTGTTTATGGGTGTAAGAAGCACAGAATTTAGGAATTACAACGGTACATCCTAACCTATCCCAGGGATTGTGTAATGGACCCCCTCCAATACATGTCCAGATCTTATTTTACATTTGTGATGATTTCAACACAGAAGTACTGTACTGTATATTTGTTGGAACTGACGAGATAGCGAGAAATATCAACACTGAAATATGGTGGGTAATTAAGGATCGAACTTCACTGTGTTTATTCAGTGTGCTTGCCTAATTTCAGAACCCCAGCTGTGCCACTGTGAAATGGTGTAAACTTAACCAAATTTTGTAGGGTCCAGCCAGTTACCCTCTAGTTTCAGCTGCAAGTAACAGATCGATTATTATGACTGGTTTCAATTTGCCAACATGTAAATTATTGTTTTTACTAATTTGGCTTGGGAGCATACACATTTCATTGTTTTCTTCATCTCAGTTGCTGTCAATATTTTAGTAATATACTGTACCATGACTGTGTTATTGATATTTACTATTTAGCTGTCTCTATGACCGGGGGGGGGGGGCTGTAGCTCATTGGTAGACCTCCTCAGTCAGGAAGTAACTAACGTGGGTTTAATCCCACCATGGAGTGTTAGGAATGTCATCCAGCCTTAATCCCCCATATCCTTACTGTGTCCACCCCTATGCAAAAGGAGATTAATTGTGACACATTACTTAATGCATATGATCAGTTTGGGAGGATGTGTATTGTTCTACTTGCAAGTTTTTTTATTTTACTAATGATCCCCATTATGGGAGTGGAGATTAACAGATTGGAGCTGGGGAATTAAGGCTGGACTTTATTTGTGATATTCAGCAAGTAGCTAGTGTATTTGCACCCATTGTGAATGCCATTACGACCTCGGTCACTTTTGTTGCAGAATTAACAACTGTACCTCGAGTAAATGAATAGAGTATATAATTATCAGCACTGCTAATGCATATTTTATGTATTGTTTTAGTATTATTACATATAGAAATATTGGGAGCAAGTAAGACAGCTGCCAACTTTTTATATCCTTTTCATGTAGTATTACTAATATAAGCTATTTACCGAACTTATTTTTCTTTTTATTTTTGTATACTAAAACTTAGTTAACAGGTTTGGTAACTGAAACTACGACTAGAGATTGTTCATAAATATTTTATTCAATTATTACAGTATAAATCACCGAAATTCAGAAACTCATTGCAAATGCTGTTTAGGAGTATATTTGCAAACTTTTCTACCACTATAAACCCAGGATGAAATGGGTTGTCACAGTTCCAAGACTTATCAAACGTCTCTTGGTGATGTTTTTGACATTGAGTGATGTAGTAATGAGTTAAAGGTATGTTGCTGTCCCATATTACGACGCCAGAATTAGAAAAGGTGGATTTTATGATACTATTATATAGATCAATGTTTTCATTAGAATAAACGCCTTGATATTTTGGAAATACTCTTGACTCCTGAAAAAAAAGAAGGGTTGATCGTAATTGATAAAAATTTACGTATTTAGTTTGTGACATATTCCAGATACATAACTTTTCTGTGGGTTCTGTAATGAATAACTTTTTAGTTTGTAGTTACCAGTACCTAGCATAAAGTATAAAGTGCTATGTCTATACTAGTTTGATATATATTTATATACACAGTATGATACGATGTGGTAATAATAGTTTGATATTTATTAAAAAATTCGCTATATGAAAATAGTATGATTAGATGTGGCAATTAATTTATTTTGTTATTCATTTATTCACCTGGATAGGATCTTGCAATTGGATGATTGTATCTGTCAAAGCTGCTGTATCCATTAACTGAAGTAGTATTTGTTCCATATATTTCTTGAATTTGTTTGAAGCTTCTACTGGTCCATTGGCATGATAAACTTTTAGGCTGTTTCTCATCCAGTGTAACCCTGAACCTAGCAGTAAGATTAAAGTAGTGAAATATTTATTAATGAGTTATTTAATTGCCAGAGAAAAGTGCTTTCACACACTTCATACTTATACTTGTTCTAGGACAACTGCCCCCCAGGACAACACCCCCCCCCCCCCCCGTAGGAACTGCTCTGGGTATTTGCTTGTATTCCAATATATATTTCTGAAACGAAAATCGCCAATAGTGAAAACTCTGTCTAACCAAACCTAACCCAAATATTATTATCGGATAATTTTCCTTTGAGAAGCAATGGGGCAATTATTCTATGGTTGCCAGGAGGGTGTGGATACAGCTGTGTGTTGTCATTGAGTGACTGGATTGAATGGAGAGTTAACATGGTATGGATATGTGTGCAGAGGATTGTTTGGGGTGGATGGGGGGGAAGAGAGATCTGTATTTGGATGTCACGTGCTAGGTGTTTTTTAAATGTTGCTCGGTGTGAGTGTGTGGGTGTTTTGCCATGTAGTGGAGTTGGTTTGTGGAGGCTACAGCAAGTATTTATAAACCACTCATGTTTAGATGGTATTTGAATTTGAGTACTTTGGTTTCTTGGTGTAAGTAGTCTGAAGGTGTTGTAGATGTGCAGCCTCTGACAGTTTTTAGTGCTTTATTTTGTATAGTCTTTAGGATGGTGATGTGTATTAGGTTAAATGCCCTTACTAGGCTTGCATATTCCATCATTGAGCATAAATAATGTTTGTTTACCGTTGTAATGATTTCTTTCTTGTGTCAAATTGTTGTATGGGTAAGTGATTTTAGGGCATTTTGTCTTTGTGTTAGTTTTTGATATTTGTGATGTGTTGTTTAAATGAGATGTATCGAATATTTTACTAAGCATTTTGGGTGTGTATATATTTGTATGTGTGTGTTTAAGGGATGTTGTTTAAGGTCAGTTGTCGAATATGGTGGTGTTCTGATATCCAGTTTGTGAGGAGAGGAACTTTGGACTTGGATGTATCTCCTGAACCATTCATTAATTGTGTATTGGGAAGGCTGGAGGTGTTCTGCAGCTGTATTTGCATTTTGATATGTACAGGTACTAGTGAGTTTATGCTGTATGCATAGGAATCGGTGTCTACTTGGGGCTCATGTGGAATGAGTAGATTATGCATGCATAGGTTAAAGAGTGTGGATGATAAAATGGATGATTGAGGGATTCCGTTTGTAGAGTTTTTGATTTTTGATTACAGACCGACAAAAGATGCATGTGCACACCTGCCTCGAGACAATTGGCCAGTCATAGTTTTGTGTTATTGTGCATGTTTGATTTTAAAATTTTATTTTAGCTTATGTTGGGAAATGGTCGAAGACCTTACTTGTCTAATTTGATGAGGAGTGTCCTATGTTGTAGCCTAGTTGAATTTAACCATCAAAAATTCTTTTTGTCAGATCTGTAGGAAGGGTGTTTGTGGATTGTAATCCTCTGAGGCCATGTTGTGATGGGGCTAAAGGAATGTGACGTGTAACTTTCTCGCTGTATTAATCGTTCAGTGGCCTTGGAGGGATTAAAAAGTAATGTAATGGGACAATGTGAAGAGGGTATCATGGTTTTTTTTTTGTTGGGTTGGGGATTGTGATGATTGCATCATGCCTCCAGATGTTGGGTATTGTGTTTTTCATCAGTAATCTCAAGCACTCATCCGCCTGTAGCTCTGTCATTATAAGCAACATAACCTTCGAGCACTTGGACCATAAGGCATACAACCACTCACTAACATATCACTGGTACTGTATTTGTATTTGATTTTTGTCACAATCATTTTTTTTTACTTTTTTCATTACTTATTCTGTTGCTCCCATTCTTTTATACAGTATTTTTTTTTTCCATATGGAATGTCTTTGGGGAGTGTTTTGTACTATTAATATCAGACTTTTAAGTTACTGTTTATTTTTGCTTCATAGCTTATATTACTAAAAAAAAGCAGTTTGAAAGCAGGAGTTCATGGCATCGCACTATACAGGTTAGCTTGGTTAGCTTTCTTTTCATAATACAGTTATTTGCATTATGTCAGTTTTACTTACCTATTAACAGAAGAGATGGACGTTCACTTTTTATTGTAGTCCATTGATGTAAAAATGTTGGTAATCTCTGAAGCAGAGGATCCCAGTAGAATCTCAAGTTTATTGGGAGCTCTAAATGTTGTACCTCAATATCCTCATGAAGTTTACCAATGCGTAGAGATTCTGCAAGTTCGTGGATACTTCTCCATTTGCCCTTTTTGATATGCAAGTATTTAGATTTTAAAAGTTATTACTCTAATGTAAATCATAGTTTTGCACAAAATGTTTTATGACATCTCTTTTAACTTAAAGGATGTTTTAAAAAAAGTAGAAAAGCCTAGCGACCAATTTACCTCATAGGGAAGGAGAACTTATTTATTTTGCTGTTTTGTGTTATTATTCCCATTCAAATGAGGGTGGAGACAGACAGGTTGGAGCTTGGGAATGAAGCTGGATGTCCTTCCTAACGCATTGCAGTTGGATCGAACATTGGTTTGTTACTTTTCGACTCTCACTTTGTAGGAAAGGATAACTAAATACTGTAAGCGGATAATGGAAGTACTGGTGTCACTATTACGATTCTGATTTGGGCTCTGTATTCCATTCTGAATTTCCTCTTTTTTTTTTCTTTCATTTTTTTTAGTATATGGATGAATATTTAAGTTTTTCATATTTTCCCCCAAAATATGGTTTTTGAGTGCAATCACAAGTAAACTTTATGCTCTGCATCAGTTGGAGCTTTATATTGTTAAGGGCCAGTGGATAATGGATATTTAAATAATTGATCCATGTATAGATTTTGAAGTTTCATCCAAAGCAAAAGATTCAAAAATTCAGAATTAAACTATTGTATATTCTCTATGCACTGTAAACACTAAAAGATTGCTAGTGAAGTATTTGGCCTCCCTCATAATCTGGAATCTTTTGTATCCGAACCTAACCTAACAAAGCCAACTTAACTAAACCTAACCTGGTTTGGTTAGGATGCAGTACACATTATATAGTGAGGTAGACTGCTTACTACAGTAGCACTGAAATTTCTACTTATCTCTTCTGAGATATTTATATCTCTGATTCCATTAGTATTCTACTCTCATATTGTATCAGTACTGCCATTCTGCTGACTAGCAAGGAAGTAATTGAATATAAAAAATAAAGTATTGGGAGTAAATTTTAGCTGTAGAGGGTTCACTTACCATTGTTGATATTTTCTTGTATTTAAGTCTAGGTCCACTGAGTAGAGAAACGAGGGCGCTGAAAACTTGTCGCACTCTGGAATCTCCCACAACCACCCATTGTATATTATGAATAACATTTGTATTTGCTGTATTCCTTGTATGCTGAATAGCAGCAACGGAAAAGTTGTCTGTGTTCTGGAAGCTGGCATTGTTGTCTATGCCTTGACTCTCTATTTCTCCTGTGTTATGGTGTCTGTTCAAAACAAAGCAGCAGTATTAGTATACATTTACTTATTTTTTTTTTTTCACTTTTAGTGCTATTTTGGGGCCAGACTCAGATTGATAGAAGTTAGGGTAATAGAGCTGGATACCCTTCCTAATTCACCACCGTAGGTTAAACATGGGTCCGTCACCTCCCAAGTAGAGCATTCTACCACTACGCTATAGTGATCCCCAGTACAGTATTAGTACATGCAGTAAAGAGAATAGAAAATACATCATTCACTGACGAATTGGTTTATGGAACTATTTAATTTTTATCGTGGTATTGTTATCAATATAGGGAGTTATTCCATAAGTAATTCGATAAATTTTACATAGAAACAAAATACTATTAGGAAAATTTCTGACTAATGCTGATACTTTGAAAATAGTTTATTTTAGTTTGGTATGGTAAATATTTTCTATTCACGCAAAATTGTGTGATTTGGAACTTTTTATGTTGCTTTGGCAAGTACAGTAACTAGATGACATTATCATATAAATTTTTCTTAAATAAAAATTAACCCTTCAAAGGCAAATTCCATGTAGTAGGCAGTCATACACTTACAGGATTTCGCTATTGCAATGGGCATTTTTGTCCTCCTAACCCACATTTCACATACCTATACACAAGCTAGCACTGGACATAGGAAATTCGTTCTTATATTGGACACTTCAGTAGCCACGTTTGTCTCATAAGAGTCTTGTATTGTCATTGACTAAACTTTGCCTTTGTACTTCTATTTTTGTGGACCTTAGAAATATTGTTTGCTGTGAATCTTGGAGGTCTTTTAGGCATAAGGTAGAAAAACTCAAAAATTCGCTCATAAATTAGCTTACCTTAGAGAAGAATAAAACTCCATTGAGTTTTGAATACACCTGTGAATATCCTTTTTAGTGTAGTTGTAGATTTTACAGCATGAATTAACTGGTAGAATCTCTGGATTCTTATTGTTGTAGCATAATTGGTTGAGAGCTGGTTGGGATATATAACTGTGAATAATAATGACAGTTTGTAACACTAAGAGCATCCAGGCTGCCAGTAATATGTAGATGAGTCTTTGTCTGTTGAGAACTTTGTTTTTTAATTTCCACAACATTTTATTTACATTACTTATTAGAAGCTGTTTTCATTTCAGTCCAAATTATGTAATTTATCAAACTTCTTTTCACTTGTCTGACCTTTTTCACGTCTTAACTTTTTCATATTTTTTTGTTAGGATCCTCATTATGGAGTACCATACTGCGTTGGCCATTGTCCCATGTTTTACGGGTTCTTCAGCATAACTGCTCTGATCTTTCGCTTCTCATTTCCGAATTGATATATCCTTAACTAATGTAGATATGTCCTGTTATTCTGTTATGCAAAACATTGTTGATAGTATCATTTCTTTAGCTCATATATATTTCTGTCCTTTTTTAAATTTCCTTACAGTGCCCCCTATCTATTTCAACCCCCGTTAGGCTATATTAACCACTTAGCTAAGCATATAAATAATGCCACTTGAACTGACAAGGTTTTAAGTGGATCTAATATATGCCTCTTAAGGGCTAAACAGACGATCAATATTACTGGCAGTATTTCCTGTACTGTCATTATTACTGTCGGTGTGTCCATCATATGGACGTGGTAGTTCACACCAATAGAATAGTGTCAGTATTTTTACTGAAAGTAATAATGATCGTCTGTACCCCCCTTTAGTTTGAAGGCTTTTAAGTAATAAGTAAACACAGTTAATTAAGTACTCTTGTATAGCTATAAACCTAATTGGACACTGATGGTTTGGTAGTTCTGTGTTAATCATATGCTTATTATTACTAATCACACTAATTAGCCTTACAACCTTCATTCCAGACTTAGTTGCACAAGCACATTCTGAGTCTTCATCGACCACTCATTCACAGTAGGCAATTAATTTTAGTTTCATTCATTTGGTATCGATTACAGGTAATCCTTAGCTATTGATTTAAACCTCACACTCGTCACTTTTTTGCTTTGTTTAATTAGCAGCCCTTTAACCCTAAGGAGATGAGTGAATGCGTGTGCTTTGACCCGGCCACCCCCTTACAAGGAGGCATGCGGCTATTGTATATGTATGTACAGTATGTATAAATATATAAGTGTATAGTAAGACTGATACTACCTTCAATTTTTTTTTAGATTTCATTGTCTAGTTATATGTCCAATACATTGTTTTTTAGCACTTAGATTAAAAAAATATATATTTACATTTATCTATCTATACACTGAGCCATTTTCCCCATATAAGGGGAGTGGCTGAGTCAAGACAAAATACTCTGACTCTCGGAAATAGGAAATACAGAGGAGGGGATTCCCAGTCCCCTCGCATCCGCCCCATTCAGTCGACTCTTACGACACGTAGGAGAACACCGAGGAAATATTCTAGCCCCCCTCCCTCATAATAGATATTAATACACTCAGACTTGCATTTGTTCGGTAATAAATAACAGTGTATGTTATTATACTCTCTCTCTCTCTCTCTCTCTCTCTCTCTCTCTCTCTCTGTAAAATTGTAATTGTCATTATACTGAACTTTTTTAATAACCATTTTTTGTCGGTCTCACCCCAGTTACATATTATTATTATTATTATTATTACTGTTAATATTATTATTAGTAGTATATTTATTATTACTAATACTTAGAGTTATACATTTCTAAGTAAAACACGTCTTTACGTTTTCTTTAATGTAATAAAAAATATAATTATATCGCGTGAAGACAGTGATTCGTTGCCGTCATCGTTTGAACTTCATGGTAACGGGTTTTTTTTTTCGGATTTAGTCAGTCATTGTTCACTGCTCTACCATCGTACATTTTAAAGTTTCTCTTCAATAAGAAATCATTCATACGTATAGTTCATTAAATGTCAATCTATGAGTAAATACGTTCTGTTCAATCACAAAACCATTCAATCAGAACTTGATCAAACGCACTACCAAAGTGAAATAAAAGAACCTTTCCTAATTGCCAGCGAGGTTCATTATACTAAAACTATCTTTTATTTTACAGTAAAAAAAAAATATAGTTCATCCTATAGCTTCACAGTTCGAAAGAACCTTGTAAACCATTCGATCAGAACTGAGTAGTCCTTTGAAATTTTAGTTGATATCATGAGAACCTTTCATATATCCAGGGATGTTCTTATACTCATTTTCTTTATCTTTTTTTTTTATTTTGAAACCAGAACGGGGCAAAAAAAAAAAATGTCCTCATATGGCCTGGGCACGAAGAAAACGTAAAGAGAAAAAGAGATGGGGAGTGTTGTGATTTGTCAGATGTGTAACGAATATCCAAGAATATTCGCTGTTAATGTAGGCAGAGAAAAATTTAAAAAAAAGAACCGTAACAGAAGGAAGGTTTAACACCGAACTAAGTCCAAAAGACCCTTTAGCTGTAGTATCACAACGGGCGACTGGTGTCATGGGCCAGCCTATTACATGATTTGCAGCTACACCACCTAACTCCAGTGCATGCAGCAGCCTCTGAATATGAGGGTTGTCTAAAAAGTATCCTACCTTAAACTGGGGGGGGGGGGATTACATACCGGTGAAGTTCACCTTACAGTAAAAAAAAAAAAAAAATTAGCTCCACAGTGGAAAACATTTTTTTTTTTTTTTTTTTTGAACCATTTCATTAGAACTAAGTAACTACAGGAAAAATAGACGAGAACTTTTTGTAGTACTAGTGATATTCATTATACACAAATCCTTTTTCTTCATCTTGGTGGAAAAAAGTTTTTCGTCGAGATTCACATTGCGAAAAAAAACGCGTTAAAATCTGGCGATTCAGAACTAACCAAATTTACTGGAAAACAGTAGTTACGACCAACAGAACTGTTCCTCTTGCTTCGTATCAACAGCGAGGTTCTTTACAATCAAACCTTTATCCTCATATTACAGTAAAAACAAAAAAGTCGTTTAGTTTCACATTGCAAGAGAAACACGTTTAGAACCAAGTGATAAGAACTGAGCAAATGCACAGGATATACAGAGTTGAAATCTTCAGAACCTTTTCTCTTGCTGGCTAAGTTCAATTTTACTCAAAACCTCTTTCATCCTACGATATAATTCTTTTCAATTAATTTCAGAACTGAGTAATTACACACAGAAAAGATCACGAGTTGAAATTTTTCAGAACCATTCTTCATTCCACCGATGTTCATTATACATTGAACAGAACAAAAATAGAGGATAATTTGTGTGTTCAGTTTCACAACGCGGAAGAACTGCGCTTAGAACCAGACAATCTGAATTAGGTAACCACTCAGGAAAACGGAGTTGAAATCTAATGAACCTTTCCGTTTGCCAGCGTGGTTCTATGATCGTCTCCCCCTCCCCCCAGCCCCCATTTCCACGCCGTATGGTGTCTGGTAATAGTGAAGACTTCAACCTCAAAATCACTCATTCGAAGACAATGAACGTAATCACCGATAGTTACCGTTATGAGCGCGATTAAGCGTCGTTATTATTATTATTATTATTATTATTGTATTTTTGAAATATTGTTCTAATTGAGATATCTAGGTATTAATTAAACAAAATATTCGGTCTGCTCAAGTCCTAAGATTTGTTTTCACCTATATATTAATATCCCCCTGAGGGGGGTAAGAATACTTCCTCCATGGCCCCCTGCGTGTCGTAAAAGTCGACTAAATGGGGCAGAGCGAGAGGTCTGGGAATCCCCTCCTCTGTAATTTCTTCCCGCAATGAGTCAAGGTATTTTACTTTGACTCAGCCACCCTCCTTATAAGGGGGATTATGGCTCATGTATATAGAGAGATATATTAATATTAATGATGAATCTGAAAATATAGTTTTGATGTGATGATCAACTTATTTGTATCCGGTTTTAGTGTGATTTCTGGCGACAAAGATCACAAGAGAGAAACATAATTGCTACTGGTTGTGTTAGCTAAGGTCAGACTACAAATAGCGAGGTAGACAGCGCACTGAGTTACCTTTTTAAGATAACCTTTGTTGGTAGGAATCGCACTTCACTAGCACCGAACAAGGAATTGGTGTTAATAGATCAACACTTTTGAAACCAAATAAATAGAAATACCTCAATCCATATTTACTGCGTATGGTTTGCTTGTATTATCACCATATTTGAAACAGTCTCAGAAGCTTACCAACTTCTCTCAGTCATCCAATTCCTTTCATTGCCTTGTTATAATCAGTTTTTAGATCTTACAGGAAGATAATGTCACGTGTGCATATTTGAGCTTGAAGGAAGAAAAGTTTCATTAGATTTCTCATTTACAGTGTGGCCTGAATTTGAATGGGGATTAATAGTCACATAAAACAGCAAACACCTCCTTGCTATCAGTATTACAGAGTTCCGTTTTCTTTCAGTTGAGTAATATTCCCATTTTACTATATGTAGTTGAACTTTCAGAATTGGTGAAAATATTTGTAATCATCTGTTCAGATAATGTAACTGTAGACATGAACTTCTTATGTTACCAAATGTAGTTGGACTCTAAGACTAGGTGAAAATATTTGTAGTCATCTTTGCAGATAACTTACCAGAAGACATAACAGAAAAATGTCTCGACCGCCTTGGGG
The DNA here is from genome assembly GCA_037179515.1 of Halocaridina rubra. Classification (NCBI taxonomy): domain Eukaryota; kingdom Metazoa; phylum Arthropoda; class Malacostraca; order Decapoda; family Atyidae; genus Halocaridina; species Halocaridina rubra. The sequence goes on along the minus strand of JAXCGZ010018997.1, from coordinate 94,872 downwards.
CAATGACCTTTTAGGTCTTCTTCGTGGCCTGTCTCGAATAGGGTCTGCTGCAGCTGAAATTAGATCTCAGGAGGTAACGAAAGCATGGGCCACTTCTTCTCTGAGACCTATTATTGTTCAAGGAGCTATTAACCTTCAGGAGAAAGTCACAAAGACTTTGCAAGATCCAAGTTCAGTGCAGGTGAGGTCTGATTGCTTAATTTTATCGCATATATGATAACCCAAATACTGTACATCCTTTCTGATATGCAATGACTTATTCTTAAATACACTGTATATTTTAATGTGAAACTTTTTTCAGAAAATCATGTTTATGTTAGAATTATGTTAAGTACATTTTGTAATGGTGCTGTTACATTCTAGTTGTGCATATCAAATATTCCTAGATGAGCCAAGGCTTCTGTAATGTTTTATCTTACCTAATTGTAGGCAGAACTTTCAAAGAACACATCTGAGGCATTTGCACGCTTATCTGTGGTGGCCGAAGGAATCAAAGCATACAGGACATTAACCCCTCCACTTCCTAAGGAAGGTAAGATTCTTCATTTATTATTTCCAAACTCCTGTGCAAAATATTTTCCTTTCAAGTTTGGAAAGTGTACATGCTATTCCTAGAGGTGTATAACTAAGATTACTGTTTATTACAATCATAGAAATAGATCTCTGATGAGGTTAGTGTATGTGGTGAGGAAGGACACGGGGGTATGTGGTATTACAGAGGCGGATGCTAAGGGTAGAACAATAGACAGATGATCAATCCCATGTGGCAACCCCTGAAGGGAGCAGACGAAAGACTAGATAGAAAATGCATGCCATTGAAAATTTTATTTTTGTAGCGCATGAAGCCATGCATATTATCTTGAAAATATTTTTGTCATTATTACTATTTATACATTTACTGTACTGATATACATATCAAGGAATTCACTAACTTGTTCTTTAGTACAAAATTCTTAATGTATTGTATTTTTATATTTATATTAATATCACTGACAAACTGATGGCCGTAGATTTAGTACATGAGCCTGCTGAAAGGAAGGTATTTTATTGTGTAGGATATTAATATATGAAAAATATGACCTAACCTAACTTAACCAAACCCAACCAAACCTAATGTAACTTATAAGTTATGAATCTTGTAAAGAAGAACCACCCCAAGATGCACTGGACAAGTCATATTTACTAATCTGACCTAACCTAACCTAACCTAATAATGTAGGGGGTTAATTAACTTCTCATGAGGTTACTCATCTTTACAAGATCCTAATACATTTTGGACAATGATATAAACAGAGGCTTTATTGTGTATAGGACAGTATGTAGGAATTTATATTTATTTACAAAATAATAAGTATGTATTGTTAGTGACTGTACTGTAGTTCTCATTACTATACCTTAGTACTTTTTCTACCATTTAAATTTGCAGGCATTCAGAATGTTACCAGTGTTGATATAAATTATATTTTGCTAGCTGCTAAGGATTACATTCCTGATAATTGTACCTTTTATTATTACACTCATATAATTGCACTAATTCGTGTTTCAGGTACTCACACTGCGACCAGAGAAGCATACGATCCAATATACGACCCAAATATCACAGAGCTTAGTATCGAAGATGTCATGATGCATCAAGCAATGAGTGGTCATGAGGACCACATAGCTCAAGACAGTAAAGTCACTGAAGCCCTGGGCAGCATCAAAGCTGTTACTGATTCAGCAGCAGCAAATATAGGTGAAGTGAGAGATGAAGTTTCTAGGAGATTATTTGAACCTATCAGTGACGCAACTCGGCTGAAGGAGAGTGCAGAGAGTGTAATTACTGAAGAAGAGTTGAAAGCAGTGAGTGATGCCCTGACCAATCTTCAGAGTGCTGCTTATGGGCATAGTTTAAGGGAATCTGATAATGTCAGTGGTTTTGAACCAGTGAGTGAAGAAACATTGGATATTGGTAAAGCAAAGAGCAAAAATGAATTGGTCTCAGAATACGCAGAAAAAGAAAATGCCAGTATTGATACTAAAGATCCTCCTATAGAAAAACTTAGTATTGAAGACATAATGATGCAAGAAGCTCTCAGTAGTCATGATGATTCTGTGAAAGCAGCAGTTGAAAACCTAGCTGCAAAGACATCAGCGGGTATAGATGATAAGAGTGATGCCACCAGGAGAATTGAAGAATTCGATCGTCTCATTGACAGCTTGAAGGTGACTGAAAGTGAAATTACTGAAGAACATCTCTGTGCAGTCAGTGAAAAATTGGAAGAAGTGCAGAATATTGCATTTGGGCATGATCTAAGAGTTTTTAAAGACACTGAGCAATACACTCCAGTAGAGAAAGTGGTTGAAAAGGATTCAGAAACTCAATCTACTGACAATTCAGGAGCGGGAGAGATAGCAACTAGTTTTAAAGATACATCTGAGACCACAAGTTCTCATTCTACTGAAAATAATATGACAGGAGAGAAAGCAACTAGCTTTGAGGACACACCTGCAACCGCAAGTGCTCGTTCTGAAAAAGAAAATACAAACTTAGAATTAGACAGTACTATTGCACAAGTAGCAAAATCTGTTGAATTGGGTGTGTCTGATAAAGTAGTGCAAGATATTGATGTCACCGTGCAAGTTGAGCATAGTATGGAAGCTAAATCTGTGTGCTCAGTTCCTGAGTCTGTTATTTCTCCGGAGAGCCCTGGATCTAAAACTCATTTAGGTGCTCCCAATACATCTCCTTCAGGTTCTTTTGATGGCACTAATATAGGCATTGCTGCTGCAGCCTCTGCAGCAACAGCTACAGCTGCTGCTTCTGCAACAGTGGCAGTTCCAGGCATTTTAACAGCTGCTGGCAGTGCTGCAATTGCAACTCACTATCGAGAAAAGGAGCAAAATGTTATGAAAGAGGAAAGAGTTGCAGTAGATGATGCCCCAGACAAACTTGATAGATTCTCTCAGAAGCTTGATGTTCCAGAGAATGCACATACAGATACATCTACTCAAATTGAAGGATCTAAGACAGAGACAAAGATTATTTTTGAGCCAACTACTGAGCAACCTTCACAAGGAGCTGCACCGGAAGACTCAGATATATTTAGAAAAACTGAAGGATATCCTCAGTTCGACGATGCTGCCACTTTTAGAGCAGATTCTACCTCAGCATCATCATCTCTGTCCTCAGCCTCAGTTACGTCTGGAACTGAAAATGATCCCACCATATATACCACTGCAGCTGCAGCTGCTGTCTCTAAAGCCACTATTGCAGATAATATTAACCAGCTGGGTAGCAAACAGGAAAGCATACCAGCTGCTAAGCCAAAACCAAAACTCTTGGGAAGGAAACCATTGGCTAAAGATAAGCCAAAATCAACAGTGAGTACTGGAACTTTTTATTATTATAATTATAATCATATATGCACTCAACTATACTTAAGTTTTATCTGTAGAAAAATGCGTCTGTTTTATGGCATGAGTATACTAAAAGTAATATCTTTGACTTGAAAAAATATCTAGAAATGATAATACAAATTAGGACATCAAATTATGATAACAATTCATTATGCTTTCAGAATTGTCTTTGATGGTCAGTTAATGTATGCTTTTAGTAATAATGATGTAGAAAATTATATAATTGTAATATTCTGTATACAGCTAGCAGAAAATGCAAAAGCCCGTAAGGTCCCTCATTCACGTTTCGGTCGAATGCTGAGCTTTGGTAGTCTAGCTGCTGGATTGGGTGCTGGGACGATAGCAGAAATGACCCGCAGGACTCTGGGTGTCAACCAAGGCAAAGGATCTGGTTCCTTACTAGATGCTTCACCATTCTTGACGGAAGCGAATGCCAAGAGAATAGTTGATACATTGTGTAAGGTTAGAGGTAAGTTAATAATAAATGTAAGTTACTTTTAAAGGGAAGAATGTAGAGTACAAGGCAGCTGTGTTGTTAGGAAATGAGTGGAGAGGACAGAGAAGCAACTGCTTGCTTATGTCTCGTTTTTGCAATAATATTTCTACCACAGTAAGCATGAGAGAAGATATAAGGATTGAGTGGAATAAGATGAAGTGATACTTTTACAGATTTCTGATATGCTAATTAAACAAACATCAGTGTGCTAGGTGGCTGCATAGCATTTACATTATTTTATACCTGCTAAAAAAAATTTTACTATAGGAGCAGCACTAAAACTTGGACAGATGTTAAGCATTCAGGATAGCGCGCTGATCAACCCCCAAGTACAGAAAATATTTGAGCGAGTAAGACAGTCAGCCGATTTTATGCCGGAATGGCAACTAGAGGTTAGCATTAAAGCAACTGAATATAATATAGTTTGATCTGTTTACCACTAGATTTTGTGGTACCTGTCAAGAACTGTATATGTCTGCATCTTAAAAAAAAAAAAAATTTCTTACTGAGTAAGTTGAAATATCAAAGACAAGGTAGTTTTTGAAAAACTGCTATCTTAGCTATAATAGTTCTTGAAATTTGATTTAAAACTTTAATTAGGAATGATTTAATGCAACTGTTTATTTGACACAGAGAGCCATTATAGAGCAACTGGGAGAGGATTGGAAGTCAAAGGTATCCTTCTTTGATAACAAACCCTTTGCTGCAGCATCTATTGGTCAGGTGCATCTCGTCAAGCTACCCGATGGTCGTCCAGCAGCAATGAAGATACAGTATCCTGGGGTAGCGGAAGGTATCGAAAGTGACATAAACAATCTCATATCGACGCTTAAAGTGGCCAATATTATTCCAGAAGGTTAGTGGGTATATTGCTTACCTCTTTACAAAGAAATCTTGTTGTTTGCCATTAATGATGTCACATTTAGTCTCTATTCGAAGGTGGGACACAGACGGCTTGGAGCTGGGAAACCAAGGCTGGATGCCCTTCCTAGTATTATAAGTAGTATTTTTTTCATTTATACTATTTGTCTTTTGCTGTAGTATTTATTTTATTTATACTATTTGTCTTTTGCTGGGTTTTTGAGAAGTTTTGTATATTTGGTGAAATTCAGCTTTAATCTAAATTTCACCAAATGTACAATATCAGTACTTAAAAAGTAATGATAATACTCATAATAAAAATAATAGCTTTTCCCTTGATATCAAGGCAAAAATGCATAGCTACCTTCAGCCTACCATGTACTGTCGTAGAGAAGATCAGCAGGGCATCAGTGTTAGGTGATAATTCATTCTTTATAAATGGAAATTATTTATGTTCTTATATCCTTAGAAATTCTAGGTTATTGTAAGTATGATATTTTTGCATGATGAAGTGTTTTCTATGGTAAAATAATAAAAAGAACTAAAAACATACTCTAGAGTACTGATACTCAAGGCGTGGTTGTGATGTATTACTACACAGTATATATTTTTAAGAAGAGGGACCGCAGTATCTCAGTGATGGAGCGTACGAAGTAGGAAGCGACTAACATGGGTTTGAACCCTCTGCAGGGAATCCAGTCTTAATCCCTTAGCTCCAAATTATTATTATTATTATTATTTTGTTTTTCACACACACACACCAGGATGGGCAAAAAATAAAATAAAAAATCACCCTCATCGGGCCTGGGCACAAAGAAAACATAGAGATAAACATAGATGGGGAGTGTATTGTGACTTGTCAGATGTGAAGGGATAATAAGACATGTGTAGCGAATATCTAAGAATATACGGTGTTGATGTAGGCGTAGAATGTAAATTTCCATTCAGCTGGGGGCTAATTGTGACACATGAAACACTGCTTAATAATATATTCCTCAAAGGTTTAGAATATATTAATTATTCTTGTATTTAATGTATTATTAAAGTGATTCTGTCTTTCAGTAAATTTAACTTTGTTGTTTATTGCAGGTTTATATGTTGATTCAGTCATCGAAGTAGCTAAAAAAGAACTGGGTTGGGAATGTAATTATATACGAGAAGCTGAATGCACAGATCGATATAGAGAGTTAGTCAAACCTTACCCAGAATATTATGTACCAGAAGTTATATCTAATCTTTCTACTAAACAGGTCAGTCACTGGCACTGGTGTTGCTGTTTAATTGTTTGCATTGAATGATTTCTATTACATTGATCTCTTGAAATTAATGTAAAAAAGGGCACTTGGAAGTAATCTATCTCTTTACAAGAGCCTTAATCTCCCTTATAATGGGGGTGGAGTCAAAACAAAATCTTGAGTCTTTGCTGGAGAAAAATACAAAGGATAGGAATGCTAGGCCCCTCATTCTCCCCAATTTAGTCGACTTATAAGACATGCATGGGAACACCCCAGAGAAATTGAAAAGTTATTGTTTCGGGATATATTACAAACTTACAACCATCAATTTTTTTTTTTTTTTATTACTCCCAAGTGTATTGGTATTTTGATATATTGATGCACATTAGGAATATTGTATTAGTATTCATACGGAATCAATGAAATTAATATAGATCCCTATGGTAGGGAGGTACAGATACATATATAGGGGGTTCCCATTTTATGTCAGGGCCGTTCCTGACAGCTGACTCAAACCAGATTTCGATGTAAGTTGGAAAACACCTGAATTTGAACCTGGGTCCCCCACCAATGCTAAAAATAAATTCTCTAAAACATAGAAAAATAATGTGAGTTTTTAATCTAATACATAAACTCAGTTAAAGTACACTATTCAGTATTGCTTACCTTTACTACTGCGGTTGGTATGCATATGGATAACTGGTATGTCATAAAATTGCTTTATTAATAATTTATTGGCCCCTTATGTAATGGCAGAATGACTTAACTCGGATCAATAAAACAGGGACTCTCTGTATATGTATGAAGAGTTAAAACTTACAGTATTGTGTTGAATTAAAGGAAAAATCCTGTGTAAATGCTAACAATATTATGTTATTGAATACCATTGTAAATCTTTATAGTTTTGAAGGATTAATATTGATTATTTTCAGTCTTGATCAGGGATATTACTAATATTTTGCAGCATACTGTGATGATAATGTCATTTATAGTTGACTAGCTTTTCACATGACCATATTTAGCATTGAAAAGACAAAGTAACAGTTCCATGTAAGCACTGAAGAGAGAAGCTGCTACTGTTTTAAAAAAATTACAAGGGGTCCTCGACTTACGTCAGAGTAGCATTCCTGAAATGTGATGTAACCTGAAGTTCAGTGTAAGTTGGAACACACCTGAATAAGCACCTATGCTAATGCAGTAATAGTTTCTCCCTTTTCCATGCAGAAAAGGCTTTTCTTTTCCTCAAAGCACTGCCATTAGAAGAATCTGCTTTACGCTTGGGGAAAAAAAAAAAAAAAGTTATGGGAGTGCGTTGTAACAACAAAACATCATAAACTGAGAACCCCCCGTACTTACTTTTCTTGTTTAGGCTACCTAGACTTCTGTAGTTTCATGGTAATAGACAAAAACTTAATACAGATATAAATTCGTACCATATAAAGTTCAAGATTTTATTCATGCAGAATATGTTGAATGAATCTACAGAAACATAAACATTAATTTTGAACTTGTCTGAAACCTTTGCATGCGTGTTCTATACACAATTGTTTGAAATATATAGCTTCAGAGATCTTGATCTGAAAAATCACACCGTAGCATATATGCATTTAAGGTTGTTGTAATATCAGAATTATAATTTTTGGTATACTTGGCTTTTAGAGAATGTGTACTTTGACTCGGCCACCTCCCTTACAAGGGGGATTGTGGCCATTGTGTGTGTATGTGTGATGTAATATTAATTATTTTGTAGCCTAATTTTGGTAAACTTGATACTCTATAAAGGAAAAAAAAAGGGCTTGGATGGGACTCATCCTGTGTATACATACCGTAGATTTAGATTTTTCAAGTTTTATATGTCAAAAGTAACCGCATAATAGTATTTTAACCACTAAAGTACTGTGGTCCCCATATTGTAATTTTAGATATTGAACCTATATTATTTTTGTATATCAGAATTATGAGCTTCTTGTATTTTACTTGAATATGTAAATGCTTTATGCTGTAGTATGATATTGCCATAATGATTGCAGTCAGTACACTATGAGATAATGAATTGTTGATTTTCTGTACCAGTTTATCAGTATTACATAGTCCTTGAAGAAACTAAACCTTTTTCAGAGCTCTTTAGCATAAAGGGGTAACTTCTAAAGTAACACATTGCCCTTTCTATTTTATATATATTTTGATCAGGCTTTTAAATGTAGGCAGTAAATGCTTTATTCATATCAGTGAAATGTAGATGTGAAAATGCACATTTCAATGGTGTATTCTTGACTTTCGGCCTTAATTACACAGCTCCAACCAGTCTGTCCACTCCCCATAATAGTTATTCATAGTGACACTCAAAATGTTTCCAGATATTTACATCAGAACTCATTGAAGGCATTGCAGTTGATAAATGCGTCGACTTGGACCAAGATACCCGAAATTACGTATGCGAGAAAATTCTCCATTTATGTCTTCTGGAGCTTTTTAAATTTGGCTTTATGCAGACTGATCCTAATTGGTCAAACTTCTTTTATAATGCAGATACTGAGCAGGTATGATATAGAAAAGCTTTTTGTTTATATAAATTAAATTATAGTAGAATAATTCTACTTTTGCAATACAGAGTTCTACTAATTATATTTTATTTTTCTGTCATTTGTTTCCTTTTCCTCACCAAATATCTTCCCCTTGTAGAGCCATCTGGATTATAGTCTTCGAATTTTACAGCTGAGCTTGTTGTTTCTTATGATAATAATAATAATACTACTGTAATAATTAATAATAATGTTAATATAGTTTTTGGAATACTGGGAAAACTTTTCAAAATTCTTTTCATCTCTTTAGCACTGGCTACATACTGTTGGGAAATATAATGATACTCTTGTTTAATAATTGGCTACAGGTATATTTTTGTTTCTTACATCATTGTTATTCTATTTACTCAGATTGCATTATTGGACTTTGGAGCTTGTCGTTCATATGATAAGAGCTTTGTAGACAAATACATTCACATAATCCATGGAGCAGCCACTAAAGACAGAGAAAAGATCCGGCACTATTCACAGGAATTAGGATTTCTCACTGGCTATGAGGCCAAGGTAAGCTTTAAGATTGATCTACTTTTGAATGCTTTTGTATTAATGGCGTATTATGTCATTGAACATTCTGCACTCCGAGCTTGCATTTGTAAAATATACCCATCAATCTAATTTTCTTTGGACATCATATATTCAGTTATCAAAAGTTAAGTGTTTCAGTTTAATATGTTTTAGTATTTTTATTGTTGTGGTACCATTGCCAGAAAATTGTATTACAAGCTTATCTTGTATGTTTCTTCTTAATTCAGTCTAAATTATGGAAAAATATGTTTGATAGAGACAAAGAGAATATTACATGTGAGGTAGGGTAGATTTTTGTCTGAGAATTTTGAGAGGAATAGAAAAATGTATCTGAAGGAAATGAAAAGAGTGAAAAGAGGCGAGTATGGGAGGTCAAGGATGGTTGATATTGTTGAATGAATGTTTCGGGGAAGGGAGTGTCCCTATTGATTGGAAGAGTGCATGTGTAGTAGGACTATATGAAGGGAAGGGAAGTAGATATGAATATAGTAGTTTTAAATAAGTTTAAATGTAGTTTGTAAGGTGCATGGTAGAGTGTTGATTGGGAGAATTAAGGAAGTAACTGAGAGAGTGTTTGGGGAAAAATAGTGTGGATTTAAGAGTGGAGGAGGGTGTGTGGATCAAGTGTATGTGATAGGACAGGCATGTGAGAAGTCCCTAGAGAAAGGTAAGAACAGTTTTGTGCACTCTATACTCTGAGATTGCATATGACAGTGATGATAGTATGGAATAGGAGGAAGTTTGATGAATGCTGTCCAAAGTTATTACAAGAAAAGTAGAGGCTGTGTGAGTGGGGCATGGTAATAGTGATTGGTTTAAGGTTAATGTGGGGTTGCATCAAGATTGTGTAATATCGCCATGGTTGTTAAGTGAATGTATGGATGGGGTGACAAAGAAAGTAGTTGTAAGAGTGCTAGACAAAAGTTAGGAATTAGTGGGAATGGAAGGTGGTGGAAAATGAGTATATGGACATGGTATCGGTGGCTGATTCTGAGGAGGAATTCTGAGTTTGTAAGGGTGTGTATGAGGGAAGGAAGTTGCAGATGGATGTTGGTATCAGTAAAGTCATGAGATGTACAAAGAGGATGTTGGTAGATTGAATGGGGAAATGTTTGGCTTGTAGAACTTGAGAGTTTCAAGTATCTGCAGTTGCATGTGACAATGAAAGGATGACTGGATGCTGAGGTAAGTGAAAAAGTCAAGTAAATGTTGAGATGGGATGATAAGTGTGATATGGAATAGGTATTTAGAAATGAATGCAAATAGAAAAATAAATGTAGAAGTGAATTTGCCTACGGCATTGTATGGAGCAGAGACATGGAATGCAAGAAAAGATTAAAAGAACAAGATGAATGTAATGGAGCTAAACTGTTTGAGAAGTGTCTAGAAAAGATAGAGTGAAATATGAGGAGGCGAGACAGAGAACAGGAGTTGGAAGAAAGTTGCTGGGTAAGTCAGATTGGAGATTGACGAGATAGTTTGAATAAAGGAATGGTATGACTTCAACAGTAAGCAAAAATAAGTTTGGAGAGCAGAAGTTAGTAGAGAAATGCTAGTTGGAAGACATACATCAGTTGTTCTTACCCTGGAGGCCATGAGAAAAATTTAAGGGGGCCACGGCATTATTTTTCCCCAGATTCCCTTGAAGTAAAATAAGGCATTCCCTTCGTAAATATTTAATTTTTCAACGTTACTTTTGGGGGAACGCGGGAGAAAATAGAAGGGAGGAGCTGAGCATGTTGAAAACGCCTGAAAGGGGGGATTGAAAAAGGTCGAGAACAACTGACCTAGATTAAGATGGATGGATGGGGTGAAAAGATCATTGGATGCACAGGGCATGTATGTGGAAAAGGGAAAAGAGAGATCAACAGATAGGGATGAGTGGAGAGAGATTGTTTATAGGTGAAGCAGGGTAAGGAGATTTCTTGCCCCTAATATGCACAGTAAATTGGGATAGGAGAGGATGTGGAGGACTGCCTTTGTACCCAAGGATCTATGAGAAGTGATAGGGGTGAACGAGTATGTGTTTTTACTCGGCCACTCCTTTTACAAGGGAGATTGCAGCTATTGTATATGTACTGTACGTATGAAACCCCACTTTACCTGTCTCATGTGAAGCCACTAAAAATAACAAACTTGGTGCGGAAGGAATTCTGCACTTGGTTAACCTTCATCTTGTAAGAATGTCTACAATGCTTATGGGAGTGGAGGACTGGCAGACCCTCTTCCAGAAGTTTTCTAACCCCTATGCAAGGTTAAGGAGGAGAGTGTGATCTGCTTCCTACAGTAGTTTGAACAGTTTTTCCTTGTAGAGTGTCCCTGGTTTATCTACTCAAGGTTACTCTTACAGCTTTTCTTTTCTAGAACCAATTTGGTGAAAAAGGAGATGTTAATGGTGTCACTTTTGTGGTAGCCTTATCAACTGAGCAGCTATATAGTAGACCATTAAATGAAAGACAGAGGCAAGGGATAAGGTTAGCCCAAGCCTCCTCTTTAATCACTTAGACTTAGTGATCTCCAGGCATTGGCTGAATAATCAGGCAGACCTATAGGAAATTACTGACCCTCCCATTTTATTGCCCAATATAATGTGTAACAACTTGAAACTGTAAAAGCTAATCCAACCTTATACTGGGACTAGTATAATACAGCAGTCAGGCTCGGGGAAGTTTTTATGAATATGGACTTTAAGGTCAAAATACCCATTCTACAGCTTTTATATCAAAATTTTTTTAATAACGTCACAACCAGAATTGAGCCATTTATTAGCTGTATGCTTTGTTTTTTTTATTTTTTTTTTTTGTCACTTAATCCCTATTACGAAGTGAACCAAAAGTAAATATTCTAACCACCACACTACTGAGGTCCCAAGTTTTTTCTGTGTTAATGATTACCAACTTATGTATGTAATTACAGGTAATGGTAAATGCTCACGTTGATGCCATTATGATATTAGGGGAAGCATTTCAGGAGGACAAACCATTCTCTTTTGGATCTCAGGACACAACATACCGCATCCAGCATCTCGTCCCAGTCATGTTATCTCACCGCATGTGCGCACCCCCTGAAGAATCTTATTCTTTACATAGAAAAATGTCTGGTGTATTTCTCTTATGTGCCAAATTGAATGGCATTGTAAGGTGCAAACCTCTATTTGATGAGGCATATAATTCATATAAGTATGGAGGCACCTGGGAGGAGTTTCATGCTAGTCAGAATGCAGAGTGAATTACCACAGGTAAAATATATAAGTTAATGTGTTCACAACGAGGTTTGTCAAGTTATTTATAAATCTTTGTCCATGAAGTTAATGGTTAGTGAAAACGAGTATGACGAATCTCCCCTTCTAAACTGCTTCTGTTTTTGCAGTGCAAACAGTTCCCTTCCCTGTTTATGACTCTGTTTATACATGTTGCTTGCCGTTTGCATCACTATTGAACCCCAATCGAATGGGGTTGGATGCATATTTGTTGGAGTTGGGGAAATAAGGCTGGATGCTTTTCCTAATGCGGTGTACTCAACAAGGTTCTAACTTCCCAAGGCAAGTGGTCTAATCCTATTCATTACCGCGGTCCCCATAATGATTATACAGGCATATATATATGGTATGCATATTGACCGAGTAAATGCTTACAATTAGAGAGTTGAAAAAGTGTGTTATTATGATAGGATATTTTTCTTCTTTTGGTTAGACCGATTTGCTGAGGATAGTGGGAGGAGGCAGTATGTATGAAAATGTATCCCTAATGTTTGAAGTGAAAGAAAGAGGGTTGCTGTAGCTCAGTGGTAGCATGCACGAGTTGGAAAGTGACCAACACGGGTTTGATCCACTGCAGAGCATTAGGAAAAGTATCCAGCCTTAATCCCCAGCTCCAACATGTCTGTGTCCATCCCCATATGATTAGGAAATAGACACTAAACAATGCATGTTTTAAGAACTGACTAAGAGATATAGAAGGGAGGTTGGTTGGCAGTCTCATCTTTCTTAATTTTGTTTCTATTGTATCCACTTTTAATGGACAAGATGAGTGTGTTCATATATTGATGCCCGGTTACCCCCAGTTGTAGCCACAGTATTAGATTCATCTATGGCATGTAGATATTAAATAAGCTATTATATGATCTTGATAATCTTTGATAGATAGAGCAGTATCTTTATTTGGAGACCATATATTCAACTTCACCCAATTTTTCAGGACGTATAAACTTATCACTTTCTCCAACAGAATTCAGCAGCAGCCACAGCCAAATGATGGATCAAAATCATCACAACTCGGTAATTAAGATTTTAAAATCTATGTACTTATAATGTACTCATTCACTTACTACTGAACCAGATGCAAGATATAAGTATATAAGCCACCCTTGCCATGTCATCTTCCCCTTCAGTCCTCAAATATCCCGTGTTTATTCTAGCTTTTCTAATATTTTTATCTTTCCAACAAAGTCGAAGTTTGCAAGTCACACCTGTCCATTCTGTCAGTTACATACCTTTCACTCTGCTGAAGACAAACCAGCTCTCACACTCTCCTAATTTGTCGTCCTTGGATTATATCTTTTAAAATTTCATTGGGCAGCAACTAGAATGTCACATTGATTTAACAGATCCAACTGTTCTGTTCTTTACTTACTCCCAATATCCATTTCTAACTTGTGAGCAGACTAACTTGACATACGAGGGGAAATTATACATAAAGTTTACGAAATACTGCTAATGCTTGAATGTGAGCAGTTAAGAAAGAGACTAAACATGTTAGCACACGTTACTGAGACCTTAGCGTGCTGTCAGTAACTTGCAATCAATTATGCTGTGACTGGTGCAAGAGTGAGTACTTTCTTCAAAACACTTGCTTTCGTGAACCATGGAAATTAGCAGTTTTGAGAAGAGGGAATATTAAATTCTTAATGAAACTCGAATGGCATAGGATGCAAAGTACTGAGGCTTTGCAGAGAGTTTATGGCAATGATGCTCCAAAGAAGACAGCCATCTACAAGTGAATGCAGCGAATCCAAGAGGGCAAGAAAAACCTGGAAGATGATCCTTGGAACAGGAATCCAAAACATTGAAAACTGATGCAATGATTGATGCTGTTAGAATTCTTATGGAAGAAGATAGAAGAAAAAGTTTATCAAATAGCTTTGGCTCTGGAAATTTCATATAATTCAATAAATTCAATTTTGCATAAAGATCTGGGACTCTGCAAGCTTCCTGCTCGGTGAGTTCCAAAGTGCTGCGCCCAAACCAGCTGATTCTTCAAACTGATCTTTCATTGGCAATTCTAAGCAAGATGGAGGCTGTTTATGAGTCGAAATATTACGGGCAATGAGACCCGGATCTATCAGTTCTTCGGCTACATCTTTTCCCACTTTTATGTGGGGTTGATGTTTCTGGCCATTGTTCTCCTTATGTTCCTGTCCCATACCTCATTACCCATCAAATCTTTAGACCTCAGGTCGTTATTGATGCAATCCATCCACCTACGCTTTGGTCTCCCCCTCCCTCCCCTACCCTGTATATCCATTTCCATCACCCTCCCCCAACTTACTGTTCATCCCTCCTAATGACATGACCATACCATCTTAGTCTACTTTCTTGTATCTTATCTGATATTTCTCTAACCTTTGAGGTACCCTAATTACCTCGTTTCTGATCTTATCGCTTCTTGTCACCCCACACATCTATCTCAACATCTTCATCTCTGCCACATCCAGTTTTTTTCTCTTGTGTTTTCTTTATTGCCCATGTCTGCTCAATACATCATCGCAGGTCTCACAACTGTCTTATGCACTTCACCCCTCATCTTAATCCCTATTCTCCTGTCGCACAGCACCCCAGACACTTTCTTCCAGTTCTTCCATCCCGCTTGTATTCTGTGGGTTATTTCTGACTCTAGGTCACCATCCTCTGCTACTGTTGATCCTAAATACTTGAACTTTTCAACACCCCTGGATCTATCAGTATGATCCTGAAACTAAACTGCAGTCCAAACAATGGCTTCCACTTGGATCATCTGGACCAATCAAGCTCATATCTGAATAGTCAGTTCAGAAAGTGATAGCCTACGTGTTCTGCAATTCTGAAGGAGTGCTACTACTGGACTTCCTTGAAGGAAAACTGTTAACAGACCTTACTATGCAGTTTTAAAGAAACTGAAGGCATCATTGGTCAATGCACCAGCACATTCTGCGATAGCTGCGAAGAAGTGCTACCTCACCCACCTTATAGTCCAGATCTTGCCCCACTAAACTTCCTCCTCTTTCCAAAGCTCGAAGAATCATTAAAAGGAGCCTGCCTTGAAAACATGGAAGCTAAAAATGCTTAAAACACACATGGTGTCGAGAGAGGACTTCAGAAAGGGCGTAAATGTGTAGAAACATCGTCTTGAGAAGTGTATTGAGCAAAATGGTAACTACGTTGAAAAAGTGCTTTGTGTTTGCTCACTTAAGTTAAATAATTTTTGGATAAATACTGTAAACTTTTTGATTTACCCTCATATCTTATGTACTCTGATCTCCAATAATTTAAATTTCTCAGTTCTTGCCTGCATTCAGAATTCTTATTTGTTAATTTTAGTATTGCTTTCTCCAGGCCTATTCTGAATAAAACTTTATATTGTTACATAATATTGCTTTACAATTTGGTAGACATGATTCAGTAAAATTAAACCCAGTCTTATATATCTGCAAAAGTCTTTGTAATGTTTTGCTATCGAATGAAGTAACTACGGGCAAGTACCTGATAAAGTATCGAGGTTGTTTGAGAATTTTAAAAGAGGATATGAAAGGGTTTGTAGGTCTTTTAATTAATAGGTGTGTGCTCTGATTTGGTCAGCCCTCCTCACAAAAGGGTCTTTGTTTATCTACAGCATTTTGAATGGAGACTTAAGTTTTCGCTAGGCTTTTAGCTCTTATGTGATCTCAAAATATACAATGGCCGTAATCCCTTTAGTAAGATGGGGTGACGAAAGTACACACCCGTATACTAAGAAACCAATTTACCTTCTCACATCATAGATACTTGGGGAATAATGATTATCTATATTCCCCACCACACTTCATTGCCCTCTATGCAAGTAGGCAAAAATCTTTTGCCTACACATGGCAGCCTTCCCTCACCAACCCATCTCAGCTTGCAGCACTGAACAGGTCTGGAAATATTTTTGGTCCACATCTATTCCTATCTCTTGCACTCTTGTTACCTGCTCCACAGACATAGCACATGCATGGATTGCTCTATCCACTCATCCATATAAATCACATTCTAGGTCTTACTCTTGGCTTCCTCCACATCTGCTTTCCACATACACTTTGCTAATCATTCCTCTGTCATTCTATCCATAGGCCCTAACCATCTCGGCACACACTGTTCTTGCTTATCCAAAAGCTTTCTTCCAACACCCATTCTTGTGCTTCAATTTGTAACTATATATTTTTAATACTTATTGTTCTTCTCAAATATCTCTTCTGCATTATATTAAATTTGTATTCATCTTCTCTTGCAATCCAAGTTTCGGCTCCATACAACGCTGTAAAAGCACAATCACTCTAACCTTCTCTTTGCAAGCATTCCTAAGTACCTATTTCTCATCATACTTATCCCACATTTACTAGCTTCCTTCACTTTAATTTACTTCCACATCCACCCATTCATTTGAAACCACACAACTCTTTACACTTAAAACTCTCCACATCATCAAGCTTTTTTACTGTTCACTTATATATTCAACTGCTATTATCGGTGCTTCTTCTACGTCACAGACTCTCTTATCTACCAAAGGCTAGGACGGTTGCCTTCTTGCGAAGGACTTGTTTTGGCAGATGTAATCGTTACCCTGAGTGCATGCTGTTGCTAATCTCAGACCGTAACGGGGCGCGAACCCTCGACCTGACGCCTCAGCGTCGCGGACGCTACCGCTTGAGCCACAGTGCTTCTAAATGCTTACAAGCAGTTACCAACTTTAGTTCCTCCTCAGAATCAGTTACCAGCGCCATGTCATCCACATATCCCAATAAAGTAATTTTTCATAAATTTTCATTCACTAATTCATCACCCTTCTCTA
Organism: Halocaridina rubra; assembly: GCA_037179515.1. Taxonomy (NCBI): domain Eukaryota; kingdom Metazoa; phylum Arthropoda; class Malacostraca; order Decapoda; family Atyidae; genus Halocaridina; species Halocaridina rubra. Next base: position 77,714 of record JAXCGZ010018997.1, on the reverse strand, counting down.
GCACTCTTTCATTTACTTCCCTTGCCGCTTCATCCACATACCAGTGCATTACCATTGCAATGTCGCAAAACGATAACATAACCCCAGGTTCACATCGTAAATTAGTGTGACAGGGTTAACAGCAATGTGGAGTATGTTGAGATTGTATGGTATAAAAGGAAGTTTGTTGAATACAATCAAGTGTTTACATGAGTAGCAATGTATGTGCATGATTCAAGATTGGGTTGTGATGAAACTGGGAGTGTGTCAACGTTTTGCAAAATTGTCGTAGTAAATCAATGAGTATATGGATGTCAAGGTTTAAAATAGTGCTAAAACCACTCTATTCATATATATTCATCGAATTACCACGACAGTAACACACAATGTTGACAATTCCAGATTCACTTCAGACCAATCCAGACTTGTGTACACACAGCTACTCTGTTAAAACTCCTGACTGCTTTCAACAAATTTCCTTCTATTTCATAATCGCAACATGCTACACAATGTTTCTCTTTCATACACCTCAAGTCCGCACAAGCCCTATTACTGTCCTTACCTTTATATATATACTTCTTAGATACCTCTCATGCCACAAACATCTGCTTTACACAGCCTTTAAATTCAAAATCACATTGTTCTTTTCCAATCATTCTCTCTTTCTCTCAGTCTCAACAGTCCCATCCACCTTACAACCACACAGCAAACTAAATCCTTTCAATTTACTACATTCGTACTATTTCCTTCATTCTTCACACATTGCAATAGATACCTCTCTCTTGTCCACTAGCAACTGCCCATCTATTCCTTTTACTCTCCTCCCTACCCAATTAACCGCTACACACCCTTCACTTCTTTCCAGAACATCTCTTTATTCATTTTACAAGTCTTTAGAGATCAATATCTACAACTCCTCACACCTACTATTTTCTTTGCTTTTCTTACCACATGAAACAAGGTCTTGCAAATCAAAAGCATCAAAATAAGTGTAAAATATTGATGTAATGTCCATCCCTTACTTTTTCATTAAGAAATGAACTAAGTTGTGTCTATGTCAGGTATTAGCTCAGGGACTCCTAGAAGACACTGAAAGTAGCAATTTTTAGGTACATTGATTAACCCCTGTAGATACTGTACTGTATATACTGTAAATTAAATAATAAATCTCTTTCTTTTTATATGCCTTTCATATCCAAAAACATGAATTTGTGAGCAATTTGGATAAATAATAATCATACTTGTCTGGATGCGTTTTCTCAAAAATGTCACAAATGCTTACTACAATTCTCTAATGGTGTTAGTTTAGCTTGCAAGTAATGTTTCAAGTACCCTAGTATGTTTTAGTTTTCATATAAAATAAAATTATCTGTAATTATGTAAACATATTCCTATTTACTTAAGAGGCCAAGAATGCTTATTTTTGCTCCCTAAAATTACGTATTAAACTCAAGATCTCTATAAAGGGTTGCATATTCTTCATAATTTAACATATAAAATATAAAAGTAAGTAAAGGTATGGTAAAGTAATGCTGTATAGGGACATTTATAACACTTAAATAAATAAGCTCGATTTCCTTATAAAAATAAAAATGATCAATTCATAACTGAAGGTCCTCTCCTACAATATTTAAATAAATTCATACAATGGAAATAACAGATTCACATCCAAGGAAAATATTAGTCTCCCCTAAATAGAATTCAGAAATTGATCCCTAATTAACTACCTATACAACAAAATACTTTCTCAGTTGCTATTACAAAAATAGATTCAAAATAATATGTATTCTAAATGACACTGTTATTATCACATTAGAAAAATATTAGTTCTACAGCATAAGTCATAATCTACAGCTATAAGTAACTTTGTATATCTGAAAGAAAAAAAATTATGAATAGCATATCTCATTCTGACCTAAGCTTTTAAACTGTGTGAGCAGGAAGAACTTTGCCTGTGCACTGGCCAAAGCCAACTTTATACCCATCTCCTTGGCAATATCCGCTAATGACCACGTCATCTCCATCTTGAAGAAACTTGCGTGTTGCCCCATTCCCTATATCGACAGTCTTGCTTCCACGCCAAGAGAGTTCCAACATCGATCCAAAGGATTCTTCAGCCTGTAGAAAATTTACATGAAATTTGTTCTGAACATTTACTAGTATCTATGTCATACTGTATTGCATTCTTACAAGTGTGAAGTGGAACAAAAATAGCTTTGACTATGAGTACTGGTAAAATGTTACGGATTGCCATTCAATGTGTCATTATTAATCCCCATTTGAATGGGGGTGGACAGTTTGCAGCTGCAGAATTGAGGCTGGATCCCCTTCCTAATACCTCAAAGTGGGGTCAAACACGTTTGTCACTTCCAGAGTTCAAAGCTCTAACCATTGTGCTACCTCAATCCCCAATGGCATTCAAATGTAAATTTCTGTATAAGGCACAAATTATAAAAAAGGCAGTTTTGAAGTAATAAAATCTTCAGCTGCTGAAGATTGGAAAAGGTATTATTTTTATTTGTACCTAATGCCTTTTGTCAATGGGGTCAGCAACCTGACTTTACCTATAGAAAGAAAATATCGCAATAATATGATCGATCCCACTTCTCTATACAGTATACGAATATTGCCATGAAAATTGTATATCCATACTACATATTTGAATAATACCAAGGTAAGGCTTAAACTCACCTTATGAGATTTGAGGATGAATAGACTTTGCACAATTTCGTACCTGTCTATATACAACATACCCAACAATTCATCCCTATTTGCCTTGTTATCTTTCTCTATACAAAGATTCTCTGAATACATCCTCACTCCTCTCAGACTGCCATCTTATCTTACCCTTGAAACTTGATATACGCTGATATTCCTGTATACCAACACCCATATTACCCGTTTCTACATTAAAAATTTCAATACTAGTTGAGCCATTGCTCTCCTCCCATCTATAAACTCATTTGCAATATGAAACTGGACAGGCCCTCCTATACCCGTTTCCGAGATTTTTTTCTCATTTACTCAATTAGTACTGGAGGGGACCATGATGCCGCAGTGATTAGCGCACTCGACTTGAGAAGGGAAAGACCCGCGACCAAACATATCACAAGGTTTTAGCAAAGGCATTCAGCCATTAATTCCCCAGCTACAACTTGCGTTCACCCCCATATTGGTGATTAATAGTAACAAAACAGCAAACAACTTAAATATTTCTGAAACAAAAAAGAACTCCCTTCATATCTCCACCAAACATGGTAACTCTGCCTTCAAGACAGTTTCATCTACAAAAAGCAACTTTCACCTCTATTATCATCTCTACAATCATAACTCCATGACCAAATAAACTTGCCTTCACTGATAAAATTATACCAACCATAATAAAGCTTGCCTTCACTGATATAATTATACCAACCATAATAAAGAATACGAAGCCAAGGTGCTACATGTGCCATTACCTGATGCTAGACTAACTCACAACTTTTCGTTTCTCTATCAAACTAATCAAACATTTTAATTCTATTATAAAGGCATTGCCTACAAATTTCTTGCTTCCCCCAAGTGATTCACATAGCTACAGAATCTTATCCTGCTGTAAATTCCTTGTACATATTCCTCTGGAAAAAGTCTTCAAGTACACCCACTACATTCTGCTCAAACTAGCACTATTCACCCGCTATCAATGATTCTGCAAGGCAAGAGACCATCCACTAGTAAAATATTCCCCATGCATCATACTTTGTGTACACAGGAAACTCATCCTCCTGTATTACAAACAAATACAATATTATATACTTACAGGACCAGAAATAGTACCAGATGCTAATAGATCACCAGGTCTAACGTTACATCCTGTAATGGTATGATGGGCTAGCTGCTGTTTCATCGTCCAATACATGTGACGGAAATTACTGCGGCATACAATGCCAACGTGGTCAGTGCCCTCAGCTGTAAAATAAAGAAACTATAATAAAGAAAAAGGGAATTATAGCAATATTTCAAAAAGCAAGTATTATTTTGGAAGTAATGAGTATATGAACAACACATTTTATTGTGGTCTATTTTTTTGCCATGAAGCTTCCTCAAAGAATATTTCTCACGCACAAATATTACTTATTATACATTAGGAAGGGCATCCAGTCTTAATTTTCTAGCTCCAATTTGTGTTCACTGTCATTCAAATGGGGATTAATAGTGACACAAAATAAGAAAACATAGGACACTTCCATAAATAGTGAAAAATGGATTAATGAGAAAATGGTCAAGACACGAGTGAATAAGTCTATGCCATTTCAGGAATCCAACAACAGAAGTGGCTTACCTTTAATCCCAACATCCAATTTGATATCAAATGTGTACTTGTCCTCATGTTTCAAGTAAGGGAATGGTTCAGGGTCTTGTACATAGTTGTCCACAGCAAATGGGGTCAATGCTTCCATTGTAACTACCCATGGGGAAATTGTTGTGCCCAAATTCTTCGCTAAAAATGGTCCAAGTGGAACGTACTCCCATTTCTGAATATCACGAGCTAAAATAGAGTTATTTCTTATTCGTGGAAATATGTATATAAATTGTGAAAATAATCAAACTGGATGTATAATGTAGTCCGTAATTAAATTTATCTTAATGTTGATCAGATATATGTATTATAAAGTAGAGGTCTAAGCAGCAACAGCATATACAGTATAGTCAAATGTCCCCTATATTACCAGAGGGTAAAAAAAGTTAAATTTCAAAACAAGTAATGATGCAAACTAGGTCTACATATTATGTCTATAAATAACGGAAGTAGTAATAAAATCCAGACCTATATTTCACGCGTTTCAGTAATAAATTTATTTATAAAATTATTCACATTAATGTACCATAAAGTAAATGTCAAAGCAGCTAAAGAGAATATTCAATGACTTAAATTTCCATAGATTATAAAAACTTCAAATCAAATCTAGATCCAAATAGAATCATCTGAGAACAATTTATATTAATACATATAATGTAATTAAAAATATTTAGGGCTGCATAAGAATCGTACAGTCCGTTCAAAACCTTGTATGAAGTAGGTACTCTTAATTTTCTGAGGTTTTAAGTGTTAATTTTCACCACTGATCAATAACGTAAGTATATATAAAAATTAAACCAAATCAAGATTATCTGCATTTTCAAAATGCAAGACCTGATCTGGCCATTTTATATTTTTTTTCTTCTTTTTCACAAGTGTAACACTTCGACGGTCAAAAAAAAACTGCCCTCATCGGTCCCAGGCATGAAAAAGAAAGAGTAGCAGCTTCAAGACATACATACATACATACATATACCTTGGCTGTTTCCCCCTTAAATTGGGGGGTAGCCGACATCAAAAAAAGGAAAACAGTTTGGGGAGAAGTTATTCTCCCCCCTACTCCCCTTCTGCTTTGACGTCTCACATGGCAGAAATAAAATAATGACAGTGTAGTGGCTAGTCAGATAAGAGGGAATAAGTGATGTGTAATGAATAAATAAAACCTCTACTCACCACTCCAATCATTCATAAGGACCATGCCAAATATGTGTTCGTGGGCATTCTTCACAGAAATTGGGTCACCAAGCTTATTTCCAGGGCCAACAAAGAAAGCCATTTCCAACTCAAAGTCCATTAAACGACAGGGACCAAACACGGGCGGTTCGTCATCCTTAGGACGGGTTTGACCATTTGGACGCCTGACAGATGTGCCAGAAACAATGACACTGGAAGCCCGGCCATGGTATCCAACAGGCAAATATTTCCTGCAATTCCAGACATCACAATATAACAAACATCTTCAAAAATAATCATTAGTGCAAGATGGACATTAATAACAACAAATCAAGCAATATAGGCAGATTAAATTCCAAAAGTCAATAAAACTTTGTCATTTGCACTTTCTTTACTTATGAGACTTATCACTTACCAGTTTGGCATTAGGGCATTTTCTTTGCCACGGAACATGGTGCCCACATTAGTAGCATGGTCAAGTGAAGAATAGAAGTCGGTATAATCACCTATTTCGGCTGGAAGGTGCATTGTAGCCGATGACTGAGCAATAAATGCTCTGGTAACAGAAATATACATTATATATATATAATTATTGCATAAAATCTCTTACCGAGATTACAAAATGTCATACTGGTGAATATTTAGGGGGGAGTGGTAACTCGGTGGCAGAATGTACGATATTTAAGTATAATCAGTCTACCTGCTATTTAAGTCATTATGTTGATGCTTGCTGTTTTGGGGATCACTATTAATCTCCAATCGAATGGGGGTGGACTAAGGTTAATATATTCTTGTATTAGTCTATATGTGACCATTATTATGAACATGAGGATAAAGTCAAAACAATACAATATAAAAAAAATATATATATATTACTTTTCTCTGAGGGTTTGATCATCACGCAGAATAGGCTCATCAGCATTTAAGAGAGACTGTAATTTTGCTCTGGCCTCCTTCCAAGCTGCAGAACCCAAGGCCATAAAAGCATTAAGTGTTGGCTGGAATATATCAAACATACAAACTGCATAAATATTGGATATATTTTTTATATTAACTTATTTATACTTAAATAAAAAAATTTATATTGGTCTATTTTAAGAATGTGACACTAGGACGGACAGAGAAAACTAGCCTCATCGGGCCCAAGCACCAAAAAAACATTACAGAAGAAAAATATATTTAAAGAAAATAGGAGAATAGGGAAACAGACATGATTACTGAATTCATAACAAGTCACAATATGGATTCCTGATTAACATGACATCAGGGATGAGGATGAGAATTTTTGTCTCCTATTATTAATCTAGAAGAAACGTTTGTCACTGCGTTACTGCTACTCTGCATTTGAATGGGAGTGGATACAGAAAGCATTGAAATAAAATGGGGTTTTGGTAATTACTGACTTCACATATGTCTTTAGAATCTTGTGATAACGACTCAATAAGCACTTTGGTTTAACCAGCAATATCTTAAACATTACCTTTAAAGCATGAGTGTTCTAGTCCTTGTTAAAAATTAAACTATACATGCTAACTGTAAACACAGTATAAAAATACTGTATATGCTTTTTTGGAACTTTGAAAATAACCTAAAAGCCAAAACTTCTACAAACAAAGTGCTTTTTCCTATGTTCAGAATCAAAGAATTCCTAAATTAAATACTACTGCATACCACAGTGAGCACTGGCCAAGTTCTCTGGGTTCCAGACTGTCTGAGAATCTTACAACCATTTACTAATACTGTACCTTGCAACATTATCACACCTCTCAAAATCAGTATTTTCAGACTAAAACAAAAATTAATTTTTTATATCTACATTCTTCGTTATGGGAGATATATTCCACACCCAAATTCCATTCATGATGTAGATGGCTGCAATCCCTCTGGTAAGAGGGGTCACCGAATCAAAGCACATATCCACCAGAAACTAAAACATGCCTTGAACACTCCTCTCAGCTCGTGGGGGATAAAAGGTTGACGCAATTCCCCCCCATTGGCCTGCTTGGGTCACTCACTGGGTAAATGGTCAAGGATTTCGGATTAGCATGTTCTAAAAGGTGACTAAAATGCCCATGGGAGTTGGGAGCTAGCAAACCATCTCTCCCTGAATTCTTTTTGCTTTGGTTGTGGCCACCTTGCTAAACTTTATGGGATTGGGTGGCTGGAAAAAAAAAATAATATATGGAATAGGCTACTGATATTACTAGATACATATCTTGTCTTTTAATATGAAGATCCTTCTGTACTTACCCTATGGCTGACCCAAGCAGGGTGGGAGGAAGGAATCATAGCAATCCTTTATCCCCATAGAGCTAAGAGGAGTTATCAAGGTATATTAGGTTCTGACAAATGCGTGCATTGGCTTGGCCACCCTTATTACAAGGGGGATTGTGGCCATTGTATATGTGCCTATTATGTGATAACCTCCATAATAACAACCCCAATTTAATATCTAAAATGCTTTATATTATTACCTTTTAATATCTAGTTACAAAAGAGTTTAAAAAAATATATTAATATGAAAAACTCATACTATATGAGATGAATTGTGGAGTTAATTTCAAGTTTTTTCACAGAAATTTTAACTCACCTGCTTAAAGACATCCTGTTGTGAACTTAACAAGGGTCCATTGAAAAGATGAGCAATCACAGATAAATCAAGAATCAGATCACCAATGGCCACACCTAGGCGATGAGTTACCTGTAACACAACAAAGAATTCTTCTCATATAGTTACTATTCACTCATAATGGTATCATAAAACACTGTTTACTCAAAATTGTACTCATATATATATTTTTCTTAATTTTTGTCTCAATTAGTCCGTAATTTAATGGGGGCTGGATGCAGATGGGGATTATGGCTGAGTGCAGCTCTAATACTATGTTGCAGGATCGAACTCATATACGCAAGACTCGTCGCTTCCCAACTTGTGTGCTATACCACTGCGATACCACATCCCCTATTATCTTATTTATAAGTCATGTTAATATATTACCTTTTTACACAGCAAGTCAGCACTCAAACTGCTGTCAAAACAACATAAGCATCACCTTCGGTTTTGAGACAATTATGGGGATAAGTTAGAAGACATTAAAAAATAAACTAACAAGCTCACTATTCATTTACAATTCAAGAGAACACTACACAACCGCTAGTAATTACTAGAAGCCATTTCCAACAGTATTGTATAGAAGCTGTATCCAATTAAACTTACGAGCCTCTTAATTATCATATTACAGTAATGACAAATCAAGGCACAGAATTGTTACTGTAATATTCCCTCGATGAACATGTAGCCTCTCCACTACAGAATTGTTAATATGCAATTACATCATATCAAATCTAAATATCTACCCAATCAACTATAGGAATAATCACGAAATAAGCTAAATAAGCAGCCAAATATAAATTATGTGAAGGATTGCAATGACTGTCTATAAAAAAAATTGCACAGATCTGGAACTCCTAAAATGCAACTAAAGAATTCACATCCTTTCCCTTGGAAGGAAATGAATTTTTAGGCTTGAAATCATTGGCAAATTAGTTGTTTCATTAAAAATATACCACACAGTTACCTAATGAATTATTTTGATTTCCTCTGTCTTGGCTCTTATGTGAAGCATGTGAATACAAGTGGTTTGCTTATGAAGTAAGCAGACAACAGAATAAATACTTTACAATATACCAATAATGGAGATAAACTAGAACATAGCTGTTCCTTCATTCTTATGCAGTGAAATATTTAGAGGTACATTACTAAACAAACTGTATAGCATATATGCTAAGAAGGTATACGGTTTCAATATCAGAAGTAATGACAGATGATTATAACAAAAGAACTTCTAATAAAATCAGATTGATTGGAAAAATATGCAACACCACGATTTAACATACCACAACCCTAAGTGCGTGGCATTTATAACCTGGATACTTACAATTTTGCGCCAATAAGATTGTACAATTATGGGTAATAATTTCAAAAGGGGTTGTATTTATCTGTACTTGAGTTGATACAATTTGTAGTGATGCTACTACAAAGTCCAAGGGGTAGCAAATAAATATGGCTGTGTATATCTTTACTCTAGTAGGGTATTGGTGGGTCGTTAGAATTATTACCAGGCAATGGACAGTATAGATGTGGATGATATGCTTGAGCCCTACCTAACCAAGCAACCTTACCGGACCTTTCCTAACTACAGTGCAGGCAGTATGCAAGGACCATTAGGTATGAAAAGTACCTAATATTACAAGTAGCAACCACAACACCCACAGCTTGTTTACCCACAACACTTCATCTCATGGCAAGCACCCCAAACATCACCTGCCCTAATTTAAGGTGCTGGGATTTCTTTCATCTCCTAGTACAGTAAATTGGGAAAGTTAGGTCCCCAAGAGATGAATCGTTAGGGTAAAGCAGCTTCGGCTGCGGGCCTCATGGGAAAATCCTTGCCCACTTGCTCTATGGGTGACAAAAGCAGTGTGCAGCACTTTGTCCTCAAGGAGCTAAGCAGAGTGATTGAGCAATTGTAAATAGTAAGATTGTATATACAGTATATTGTTTATGGTAGGATTATTGTACGTTCTCAGTATTATGTACTTACTTGTGTGCCACTACCTGCATATATTTTTCTTTCAATTCAATTTTTTATTTTATTTATGTACCTGATTGATGCCCGTAGCATGCAACAGTAAATTCTAAGTTTTCTCTATTAACTGAATTGTAAATGGTAAGATGCGATATACAGGTATTGCAAAATTTGTAAATCGAATGATGTATGTTATACCTTCAGTTTAATGCACATGTGGTACATCTTGCAAAGCCTTCATTCTTTGGTTTCAAAACTTTTTTAAATGTTAAAGATTCATGTACTTGACTGATGCTATGTGCAATAAATTTATTAAAACAAGACCTTTTGATACAAATTTACTAATATTCTAAACAAAGAACTAATCAATTTGCTAATACATCTACTCCTTCTGTAATTATTTACGTTCAAATTAAATATATGAAAAATATAATTGAAAGAACTGAAAAACTACAGTTACAATATTCACCTCTTTTCTTAACTGGAAGAGAACTACCTTTACTTATAAAATACATTTCATTATATTTGCTAGAGTACAAAAGTAAGCCTTACAATCCTATTCTGTAACTATCAAGCTTACAACTGTGTGGTTCAAGTTATGATATGCGATATTCAACGAAATAATGTGACATTTAATCTACCAGATCTCATTCCGAAAAATGCCTCCCATTCCGGCTTCCCTTTGTAACCAGACTTCCATACACAATTAATTGAGCCAAGCAACTGCACAGATGCTGCTTCGTGTAAAAACAGAATTGCTATTATAGTGAAAATATGTAGGATGTCATAATGGACCAGAAAATTATTGCAGTTTGGAAGGTCATCCAGCCACTATTACATCCCCAACTCCCTGTGTCCACCCTCATTTGAAGTTTTGTGACAAAATGGAAAACAAAAACCAACTGGACCCTGATATAAATTGTATCTGTTAAAACCAATTTATGTTTCCATGTACAAATAAATATATAAACGAGTGGTAAAAGTTTAATACGAAATATCAATATATCTAACAACCTCACCTACCTAATATAAATTCCATGAGGTTTTTTTTTCTTTTGTTTACTTAGCGTGTCAAAGTAAACATTTGCCATTAATATTTCAATATCCCTCCACTGAGGTAGCTACAACTGATTTATAAACTAAATTTAATTTTCGTAGTATTAACCAAGAAAAGAAAAGCGAAAAATATATTTCCATAGATAATAAATTCCCCATTGGTGTGTTTATAACGGGGTAATTAACAGCATAGATGCCCTTCCTGACGCTCCGCGTAAAGTCTTGAAATAAAAGTCATCCTCTCAGATTAGTGCAAATCCTTATACATGTTTCGATCATTCTTTTCTCTACAGAAAAGTAACCGGAATTTACAGTGACAAAACTGGAAATCTAAAATTCGCCTTCGGTTAAAATGCGCCAAGGTCACGCTCAACCTCGTTATTATGAACCTATACTATAAAATACAAAAATACGACTATTTATCAAGAATGGTTAGGTAATTAATAAATACGCTAAAAACAATCCCATTATATCATTGATATTAATTTCTACAATATAATTCCTTTTGCACCTTGATAAATAATCGGGATTGTTTGCCATCCATTATCCCCCCGACACCGGTCCCAGCTACTTTTCTCAAATTTAAGTAACATTACTTATAATACTTACATTGTCACAAGTTGAAAAGACTCCATACGGCAAATTCTGAATGGGAAAGTGACTGTCAGGAGCAACATTGATGAAAGATTGCATTTTGAAGGATAAATGGACGGCGTCGAGAATGTACAACCACACGCGCTGAATTCTGCGGGTAGTCTGCTGACATTTGAAAATCATCGTATTTCATCACGTTGCCAACTTTTTCCATATTTATTAAATAATTTATTTGTCTATATTAACTGATTTTCATCATAACTGAAGCTTTTAAATTAAATTTCTTACCTCATATTTTCTTTATAATATGAAATATGAACGATACTTATTAAATTAAACTGAATGAGTAATTTTGAAAGTGCTTGCACGAGTGGGTGTGTCATGACGTAAGGGAAAATACTGGCTTCTGATTGGCCAAAGGATAGGCACTTCTACCACCATTGGCAACCCTAATCTTATTGGCTAAGAAATGGGTAGAATCAAGTGGAAGGATGACTTGGTAATTTTCAGTAATGCTTAATCATCAAAAACATTCAAAAATACTAAAAATATGGTTTACAGGCCATAACTGGTAATTTTCCAGGCAGTTAAGGGGGGTACAGACGATCATTAATACTGTCAGTAAAAATACTGACACTATTCTAATGGTGTGAACTACTGTCAGTATATGATGGACATACCGACAGTAGTAATGACAGTACAGGAAATACTGTCAGTGATATTGATCGTCTGTTTAGCCCCATAAAGTTTGTGGCTAAAAACTGATTTGGGAACTTGAGGTTGCTCTGAGATTACACGATATGGTAAAAGATAAAATAATATTTATTTTTTGTAGTTTTAGAACACACATATGATAGTGGGCTTTAAATTCCTTCACGGTTTTGACTGCTTGGATGGATTGGATTCGGTCTTACGTCACGAACTCCCTTTTCTACTAAGGGCTAGGACGGTTGCCTTCTTACGAAGGCCTTGTTTTGGCAAATGTAATCGTGACCCTGAGTGTGACTGCATGGATACGGGTAGATATTTTGATATGGCTGGCTCACTAGTAAAAAAATGAAATGGGCCAGAATGCGGGGAGTTACGAGCGCTGGCCTCTTTATTGTGGCTGCACGAGCAGGGTTGAGACAGCTGTTTTTTTTTTTTTTTTTTAAATTACTGTATATGAAAAGTGTAGTTTTGCAAAACTAATATATCATTTCCATTTTCTTATGGATATTGTATGACATTTTTTTCATGATTACAGTTTGTGATTCAGTAAAAGAATTGCCATAATCTGTTCCCTTCAATAAAACAAAGAGCAAAGCATAAGGAAGAAAGGAAAAATGCAGAATAAAGGACATATAAGTAATGGAAAATTCAATACGAAAAAGGTTATGACACTGAGAAATCATATATTAGTAGTACTGTACTCAGAAGGCTCTGTGTAATTCGCAAATGAGAGAGAGAGAGAGAGAGAGAGAGAGAGAGAGAGAGAGAGAGAGAGAGAGAGAGAGAGGAGAGAGAGACCCTACAGTATGAGAGCTTTCTCTATAAAGAGGATACTAGTCTCATCCGTTTAGCACAATTACTAAGTGTTATGAAAACGAGACTTCCACCAGACTGCAGACTCTTACATTTGTATTTCATATATTGAAAATTACTATAATTTAACATTGTACATATCGGTAATAAAAGGTACAATAGCTTCATCAATATTATCATTAAAATTAATATAAATTACTTTTTTTAATAGATCTTAAGTTATCCTGAGGTTAGCTGAAGTAATCACCAAGCAGAACAAAGGTAATAGTTCAGTTACCCTTACCATCCTGACAACTTCCACCATTTGTTTCCTGGCAAAGAAAAAATGCTGAGAGAGCTATTGCTTGCTCCCACCTTCCCTATTCCTTTTAGTGGTTTACTATGAAAGGCTAGAGATGCAAAGATGATTATTTCTTCCCCATCAGTAGGTTTATCTCTTTTAATCACCTTCTGTAATGTAAAGGGTTAAAAAAAGGGTGGACTTTTCTCTTAAGCCATAGGGACCCAGTTGTGTGATTTGGAGCAATCCAGACAAAATACAAAGAAAAGTAATTCCAATATTTTATCTTTAAAAAATGCCAAAGGAATATACAGAGCAAATGTGCTCCAAAATCAATCCTAAAATAGCTTTGTCCAATCTGTCAATAAATGATATGAAAATGTCAAAGGCCAAACTAGGCTTCTAGACCAGCCAGGTGAGCAGGCATGAAGAAACAGCGACAAGTTCTCCTGCTGTAATGTACTTTCCATTCTGAATGTATATTTTTCTTAATACTGGATTCCATATTCTACAAGTGCATATACTGAAGTACTCTAACAATCCAATTATTGTGACCCATTAAAGACTACAATCTATTATCAACTATCCAGTATCGGCAGTGGTCATCCTGAGGAACTCAGAGCTGTTTGGCCAGGCAGGTTAGGGAACAACAACTTTATCTTTGGTATAATTAGTAGATCTAACATTACATAAAAATTAGAATACTGTATAATACTTAACAAGGAAATGCTACTGAGGTTGTAAAATACTCACTAACTTCCTAAAGGGCAATTTTCAAAGTTCTAATACGAAGCCCCAGTACTTTCTAGGGGCCGAAAGAATCTCCGGACATTATTTAACCCCTAAAGATTTATCCCGAATACATCCACTTCCTGTATGCAACACATTGACACAGGCATGGAAACCATTTGCTTTTAATTTCCATTTTTGTATGGAACGGATAATGGTGTGCCTTCTAGAGTATATATATTCATGAAAGTATACATCCAGAAGCTCTCCTACTTAACAAACATTCATAGATACGAACAAACACTTACCCATTATCTACTCATGTCTTAATGTATGTATTACTATACATACATTATTATTACTGTATTAAAATTCATAAATACTGCATACTTTATGTTTTAAATAATAATTAAGTGTCTTTGGCCTAAGTACTGTACAGCAATGCATATGTACGTACTGTTCAGTACTTTTTTTTACCTAAACACAACTTATGGACAAGTCAACTTACTAACTGACTTCTGGAATCTAACTCGTTCCTAAGTTGGGGTGTGTCTGTATACTGCATATGAAACATTCTGTGCCTGACAGTGACATTTTAAATCAAACGTAGTTAACAATACCGTATATTATATTAAATGCAGAAGTGGAGTGTGACACATACTCTTACAGGAAAAATGAAAAAAATTTATGACCCAGAATGAAATGTTTAGCGTAGAATTAGGTCTTCTATGCGATTAGATGCTTTACTATGAATACTTAGTTAAAACTGACTGTAAGCATCAAGATAACAAATGAGGACTACGGTAAAGCAATGGTTAAAGAGCTTGACACGGGCAGTGACAGACTCATGTTAGAGCCCACCACTGGCAGTTAGGAAGGACATCCAACCCTGAATCCCCAGCTTCAACCTTAATTAGAATGGGGAGTATTGGTAAAACATAAAACAGCAAGCAACAATCATGATAATAAAAAAGAAGGAAAGTCAATGTAACAAAAGACTAATATTTATGTGGCACTGAAAACCTCCAGGCAGAAAGAATCAAGAAAAACTGCATGAAAAGGACTTCTGTATATGACAATGAACTGTCTTTCCTCCATCTAAATTTTATATAGTACATACTGCACCATACTAAAAGCACTGCTTTATGTGTCACAATTGGTCCCCTTTTAAATGGGGGTGGACATAGCAAGGTTGGAGTTAAGGAATTGAGACCGGATGTAATTTCTAATGACCAGTGGTGAGTTCGGACCCAGGTTTGCCACTTCCCAAATCGAATGCTCTTACCACTGCACTACTACAGTCATTTCAAATTCTAAAACGTCACCAAGTTCTTAAATTATGTCTGGTGAGCGCTTCAAGTAGCTTCAAACAAATCTACAGCTGTTAGGATAAAAAAAAAAGAGAAGTGACTAATGTACATATTCATATCATATATATAAAAGTACAAATTATCTCTTTACAATTTAGTCCTTCAACAGAAAACTCAACTTCTGTTCAATTTGTTTTGCTGTCATTCCTTGAACACCCTTGGCTGTCACAGATTCTGAAAAGGAAAATTATGAATATGAAAAGAAAGATGTAAGGAAATTCAACATTATAGAGCGAGATAATTTATAATATCTATCATGCATGGTTAATCATATTTCATTCAAGTTGAATTCTTTAAATTTGTATGTCACTATTAATCCCTATTTGGGGGGTGGGAACAGATTGGAGCTGGGGAATAAGGGATAGATGACATTCCTACAACCCTGCAGTTGGCTTCATTATAGGCTTGTCGCCTCCTAAGTCAAGTATTCTTACCACTACGCTACTGCTCCCCCTTTAATCAGGTTAACAATGATCATCAAATAGTTTAGTCTAAATACACCAATATCAGTGTGTCAAGATATTGCCTCAATTCAATATACTTCAACACACAAGTGCAAAGAATTCTTCTATATAAAGTAATTGGTCAAGAAGAATTCACAGTGTGCATGAAATCTATCTTTCATGACTTGGGCGCCAGCTATATTGTAGGGCTATAGTAAGGCTCTGTGCCCTCACTGTCCCTTGCCTCTGCCTTTCATTAGAGACCTTTAACCTTTATAGTTTTAATTGAATTAGGAAGTTTGCTGTACCTGTGATCTGTGCTTTGTTTGCCAGTAAAAGAGGTTTTATGTTTGTATTCCCAAGCAAACGAAGACTGATTGCAGCTTTTAACAGCGGCTCACGAACCGCACCCGAAACGAGATCATTAACAATATCTTCTATCCACTGGGACACAATCTCACTTCTGAAAATTAAACAAGGGAAAACATGTGGAAAAAAATCTCAAAATAGTCTATCCTAAGAGAAACAATCTCACATCTGAAGAAGGAAGAGGAAAAAGTATGCAAAAATAATCTTAAAAGTAGTTTATCTCCTGCAAAATAATCCAACTTCTGAAAATGAGAAAGGAAAAAGCATGAAAAAAATAATCTCAAAGCAGTTTTTCCACTCAAAAAATTATCTTACTTCAGAAGAAAAGGAATAAGCATGAAAAACCAATCTAAAAGTACTTTATCCTGAGAAATAATCCTTCTTCTGAAAATGAGAAAAGGAAAAAGCATGAAAAACTAATCTTAAAGTGAGAAATAATCTCACTTCTCAAAATTGGAATAGGAATAAGCATGAAAATAGTCCCAAAACAGTTTATCCATTGACAAACAATCTCATTTCTGAAAATGAGAAAAGGATAAAGCATACTAGAATAATCTCAAAACAGTTTATCCATTGAAAAACAATCACATCTCTGTAAGTGAGAAAAGGAAAAAGCATGAAAAAAATCTCTCAAAATAGTTAATACAGACACTCCCAAACTTACGAATGAGTTAGGTTCCAGAAGTACATACATATACAGTACTGTACAGTACTTAGGCTATAGACACTTAACTACTACATAAAGAATAACGTGTACAGTATTAATGACTTTTTATAGGTTCATAAGTTCATAATTTGTATGTACAGTACTGCATATCTTGGCAGAGAACCGGAAATATTACACAAGTCTCCAGAACACTTTGTTTGTGATATCCCTGTTGAAGAAAGCGAGAGAGAGTCTTCTCCCAAAGAGTTAATAGCTCTCTCCTCCAGAAATTCTTCGACAATGAAGTACCTTTTGTCTTGGAATATGAGCTGACGACACTTCCAGATACGGGTCTTCAGCAAAGATTGTTTTGTACTTGGTGTGCCAAACTAATGCTTCACCAACATAGGAAATATTCAGAGAATTTTTCATTTCCATTCAACTTTTTTCAAACCTTGGAAAAGCACCCAGGCATAGCAAGTACAGAACAATCTTTGCTGAAGACACTTTTCTGGAAAAAGATGTTTGGACCTTTCTGGAAGTGAAATTTCCTGCTCTTCATCTTTTTTCATGAGATTTGTTTTCATCAAGGAATATAATGGGTAGGTTTTTTGTTCGTAACTCGGTTGTTCATAAGTAGAGGAGCATCTGCATAGCAGAGAGAAACAATTAATTTAGGAGGGTATATATTATTACCAAATGCAGAGCTGTGTCTGTACAAATAACTACAGCACAACAAATGCACTGGTTTGTCACAATTAAGCCCCATTTAACTGGGGGCGGATATAGTCATGTTTACACTGAGAGATTAAGGTGGATTCCCTACCTTACTCCCAATGGTGGAATTGAGCCCGCTTTAGTTGTTTCCTGTCTAACGCATTCTACCTCTGAGCTACCCGGCCCCTTTTAATATAAATAGTACAGGCACTATGAAAATTAATAACATCTCTTTGCATAATTTTGTGGTTGGAGACTAAGAATTTCACCCTTCGAGACATATCTATCCCCTGAGGGGGGCAAAAAACCTCCTGTGTTCCCTAATGTGTTGCAAAAGTCGACTAAATGATGCAAAGCAAGAGGACTGGGTATCCTCTCCCTTGTACATTCCTCCCATACAGGTTAAGTTTATCGCTCTGACTCAACCAACTAAAAGCTATCCCTAACAGAGAATTCATGGTAATAAGGGAAAAATAATTCTCTCCTCATATTACCTGATGTCGTGAAGGGCAAGTATGAGGGACAGAGGAACACAGAATGACGTTATTCAATTCCTGAATGTACTTTCTTGGTGCAAAGTAACTGAAAGCAGAGGTAAAATGTGGCAGGTTGTGTTCAAGATCCAATAAATTAGTTCCTCTGCAACAAATAGAGCTACCCTACCATCTCCAGTAGAGTATGACATAGCATAAAGAAAAAAAAAAAACCTCAGTGGCAGAGCACATGAGTCAGGAAGATACTAAGATAGCTTCGACCCCACTGTAGGGTGCTAAGATGGTAATTCAGCCTTAATCCCCCAACTTCAACATCTCTTGTATTCACCCCTACTTGAATGGGGACTACCTGTGACACATAAAATGTTGCAACTACTACTATTATAAATATGTTTATTTCTCAGGAGATCCATACCACAAGGCAGTGAAGAAATTCAAATGGGATTGAATATTCTGCACTATGTAATCAAATTTAAAAATGAAAACAATAAATAAAATATATACACTGCACTGCAGTACCTCCACATATAACTATAATTCATATCCGTTGTAGCCAGCAGCAAGTCCAGAAGCAGGGCACGATCTTTTTTCAGATGATGTAGGCGAGAAAAACAGGTATGAGCTGCGCTAATAACAGCACTAACTTCATCACCTTTAGACACAGGCAGAAGTTCTATGATGATATTCACTACAGCACTCATATTATATTGCCCATCACGATTTCCATCACGTAGCAACTCTGGAAAGACATATTACATCTTTATAATGCCCACACTCTTAAGCATTGCTCTTTAGGCAAAATAATACATGTAAAAATATACTTGCACAGTATAGAAAACCAGATATGGGAATTAATACTACTTAAAATCCATATACTGTATATCAAGTAATATTAAGTTGTTTAGGAAAATCGAAGATTTATACTATAACAGTGAAATGACATTATGTGATCAAGGCACATATAAAATCAATATTTTATACTTAACACTGCATGTAAGTTTGGATAATTGGACATATTTTATCACAAGGTAATGAAACAAAGTGATCAAGCACAGTAAAATTAATACCATAAACTGCATAAAATTGTAAGTGATTAAGGAAAATGGAAGATTTGTACTATACAGTACTAGCAGAGTGATATTGTGTGGCGATGGCACAGATGCATTGCATTATTATATGAAAGCATACAAAGTACTTTATCTCAATGCATAAGACATGATTTTTAAGTAATTGAATCAATCCAATAAGTTATATAAGCTAACATATTTAATGGTTAGTTTGCCATTTAGAAATAATTAATTACAGTACTTTGAATGGGAGTAGACACAGGTTGGAGATTGGGAATTAAAGCTGGATGACCTTCCCAATGCCTCACTAACTCTAACAATACATACTTTATATTTGAAGGAAATTATTAGCATGTGTGGTGATTATTTAGACTGCATCACCATTAGAAACTAAGTATACAAACATTATAAATACCTAGTACATATGAGAACAAAATATACACATAACCAAAAGGCTAATATAACCCAATGATGATAAGTGAAAGATGAATAATATATTGGATAAAAATTATCACTCTAAGTTTAAGGGATCGCAGTAGCGCAGTGGTTAAGAGCACTTGGCTCGGGAAATGACAATTCCGTGATCAAGCCCACAGCAGGCTGTAAGGAAGGGCATCCATCATGCATTCCCCAGCTCCAGTCTGTTTGTTTCAACTCACAATCAATGGGGATGAATAATGACACTTAAAAGCGGAAAAAAAGAGCAACGTTTCTTAATTATTTATGTATCTCGAACACAAGAAATTATACATTTATACCAGTAACTTCACAAACTGGCCTGTAACAAGAATACGAGGTGATTATCATGAGACATTATAAAGCATACAATTTACACTTCTAAAGGC
>JAXCGZ010018997.1:12500-52500 GCA_037179515.1 Halocaridina rubra | reverse complement strand
TACGTAAATATATGCTTAATCCATAATACTGATTTGGTTTTGGGGGCCACAGCAACTTAGTGGTAGACTGTGCGAGCTAGGAAGTGACTAACCAATATTTGATCCCACTGTGGAGCATTAGGAAGGGCATCCAGCATTAATCCACCAGCTCCAACATATCTGTGTCTACCACGTTCGAAGGGGGACTAATTGTAACACAAAATGGTGCATTGTCATCACTGATAACGTTTTAATATCTTTCTTTTTTTAGCTGCTTCCACTCCAACGACTATGGAGGGAAAAAACAATATTTTGCCAAACAATAAGTGCATTTGTTTAAATAAAGCCAAATATGTGATCATGCACTTATAAAAATTTACACTTCTCAGTTATACTAAAGTATTACATTACAGAGCTGAAAGGGAAAATAATTATTTTGTTTCTCTTTGCCAAACAACAGCAGGAGAAAGTGGGCATGGGTATGCTACGGTGAAGCCCTAACAACTCCTTATTTGTTCAACTCTGGTCACCCTGCTGGTTTCAGCAGGATATGCAATATACTCTATATAAGAACCATTTTAAGTGTTACAATTAGTTCTTCTGCAAATGGGAGTAGACACAGACATGCTGAAGCTGGGGGGGAAAGGCTGAATGACCTTAACGACCAGCGTAGGAAATGAGCCCAAGTTAATCCTTTACAGACTCAAGCACTCTTCAATTGAGCTATCGTAGGACATGGTATTATGTTAAAAAAAATTAAACTCATATTTGCAGAACTGTCATAAGAATTATCTAAGTTCTATCTGCAGAACTGTCATAAGAAAGATCTAAGTCCATACCAAGGCAAATCTGATTGCCATTCCTAACATCCTACACTGGCATCGAGTCCGCATTACCTGCCTACAAACTGGCACACTTTACCACTTAGCTACAACAGAATATGGTGTAATCTTAAAGTGATAAAATTCATACCTGCAGAGGTGTCATATGAACGATCAGATCCACCTAAAGACATATTTAGATGCCCTTCCTAACACTGCGGTGGGATCAAACCCATTCTGGTCGCTTCTTGACTTGCGCACTCTACCAATGAGATATTGCAGAGTACATTATCATGTTACAAAAAAAATTCTAACCTGCAGAGCTATCGTGTGAATGATTCGAATCCACCTCAAGCCACAGCTGCATTAGCAATCGTACAACAGTAACTGTGAATTCTTCCACTTGTTTAGGATTAGAGAATAACCAAAGCTCTTCCAATTTATTCTGTGAATTATTGCCATAATTCAGAGGTGGGACACTGCCAATGACAACTGTCTGAGAATGCAGAGAAACAATATAATGGCGAAAAATAATTAAATCAACATATTTCTATTACTGTAATTTAAAGTTCAAGCAGATATTCAAGTTCCTAAAGGTTGGTAATAAAGAATTTTAAAAATTTAAATTTAAAAGTAAATATCTAAAAATGACAAAGTAACAAAATTTGAGAAGGAAATAAAAAGAGGTCTTTGAAATACAGTAAAACACTGTTCTCAAAATATATATACAGTACTGTAATTTTCAAGATGTAGAAGAAAAAGTTAATATCATTATCCATTCTTATATACAAAATTAAAACTAAAAAGTAGCACAGGTTTGTTATTTGCCGTTTTATGTGTTGATATTAATCCCCATTATGGGGGTGGACATAGAAAGGCTTAAGCTGGAGAAGTAAGGCTGGAATTCCTTTCTAATGCCCAGCAGTGGGCTCAATCACAGGTCTGTCACCTCATATGCAAAGTCCTCTGATCACTGTGCCACTGTGGTCCCACTACAATATATCACATGATGTTATAAATTACAAAATGGACCAAGCAATTTATAATTTATAATTTACCTCCCAAGCTGTATAAGGTACATCGTCTTGAATACGTCTTTGTTCCTCCAGAATTGCCTCTAAAAAGTTTGACAATTCAACTAGAAGAGACAACCTGCCTGCATGACCAGCTAATGGATTTTTGGATGGGGCTTGAAGCAAACTTGAGAAATTGAAGTTCACAACTGTAGGTTGTTTGGATTCTGCTTTATTACTGCTACTTGAAGTCTACACACGAAAAAGAAAAAACAGTAAAAAACTTGAAATTGACGGAATATTTCCTGTCACAACTCAAAGTACACTTTGTGATTACAGAAACGTGCAGTTTATATACTTGTAAAAGAAATGCAATAATGCTGCACACAAAATAACACTCCAACTTATCTATATATTACACACACACAGTTAATGCATACATTGTTTTAAGGACATATATGATAAGTATTACAGAGCATAAAAATGTAAACTACCAGGAGACGGGGAATTACGAGCATAGGACTCTCTCTCGTATGCACAATTAGGTAATAACTCACCTTCCTAGCAATAAGAGAAATAAAATTGTTGAGAACAGTATTTGCATGACGAGCAACCAGCTTAGGTGTGTGCCTTATCAGTACTTTCATTAACTGCAAAGAATCCCCTTGCACTCCAACATTCAGATGGACCATAGCACATGACAGATGAGTTGCTAAAATATGGAAATATGGCTCAATGCTTGGACCCATCTGCAAATATTAACATGTAAGAAATTTATGATTAATAGCTAGTCTCAAGTTGCTGCTGTTGTTGTTGTTCTCTAAGCCGCCTGGCTGTACAGCCCTACGTCGCTAAGGAGGGCCACAGCCAATCCTGGGCTTTACCACAGAGATCTCAGGAAGTGTGTCGTGTTGGTGGCATTATGTGATTGTGTGCGGTAAAGTCTTCCATAATGTACTTTTTTTTTTTTATGAGTGTGACACTGGAACAGGCAAAAACTGTCCTCATCAATAAAGGCCCAGGCAAGAGAAAACACCAAAATAAAGGAAAAGAGAAAGGTTAAGGACAAGGCAGAGATGAGGTAATGTTACACAAAGGAAAACGACAGACAGAAAAACAGTCAAAGTACAGAGAACCTAGACATATGGAGGATTAGGCCCTGAGATGACGATAGATTTGCTAATTTGAAGGATGATAGGTCATAAGACTTAGGAAAGACAGAAGGAGGAAGAGAGTTCCTGAGTCTGGAGGTAGATGGGAAGAAGCAGCCGCTGCACCAACCAATCCGCGAGCTACAAATCTCCACACAGTACCTGTGAGATGAGGTCGCTTGGTGAGTGTTATGCGGCCTCGACAGTGGGGGAGGGATGCAACTCGTCACCTCATCAGAGCAGCGATGGAAGCAGTAGCGAAAGAAAAGAGAAAGGGAAGATACCTTACGGTGAAGCGAGAGAGAATCCAGATTAGAAGTAAGAGAATTAATAAGTCTGACTGCCTTAGATTTAACCCTATCAAGGAGATAAGTATAAGAAGAAGCACCCCAGAAGTGTGGATAAGACCTTTATAGATTTTAAGTAACTGTAAAGAAGAAAAGTAATGACGAAAACGAAAGAGAACCCCCAATTTCTTTGGATGAAGATTTAGAAACTTGGATTATGTGATTCCTCCAAGACAAGTTAGAGGCTATATGGATTCCTAATAGGTTGATAGAATTAAGAGGGTAAATTTCGTTAGTTTCAAAGTAAATAGGGTTATCAGGAGGAGAAGAAGATAAAGAGATAGCCAGAAACTGTGTCTTGGAGGCATTAAATTTAAATAAATTTTGAGTGCTCCACTCAGATACCCTCTGCAAATCAAACAAACAAACAAACATTTATTTCCATGAAAACAAGTAAATACAAGTAAATATTAGTTCCTATATGATGAAACATGAAATTTTTATTGCTTAATATTCAATAGTTATAGGATGAGATATTCTATAAAATATGAAAGTTACTTTTTTTCAGAAGCTTACTTCCAAGTAAAAATTATATTTTTTCAAATATGAAACTATAAATTATAATTTACACACACAAAATGTCTCATTCTTACCTTCATAATAAGAGCTTCTAAAAACTTTATTACTGAAGTTCTAATGAGTGGGTCTGGGTCTAATATGCATGGCGTAGCACGAACTACAAACGTTGACAAGTGAGGCAGGAGTAAAGGCGGTTCATTGTGATTAACCAATTCTTTCAGGCCATTTACGCCATCTTGTCGAACATAGACATTATGATAGCTCAAGCGAGATAACAGCTCCTAAAAAAGTTTATTTCATTTTAGTATGTCGACTACTTGAATTAAAGGTACAATGTTTGTTACAATAAGATATAAAAATAACTGTAACAGTAATATATGTAAATTTTTTTTTCATCATGCAGATATCAAGTACAGTACCTGTATATGTGAAAAAAAAAATTAAATTAATTTCCCCAATAAATGTAAATTCTATTGGCTACCAACCTTGACATCATGGCGTTTCTTCGTAACAAGAACTTGCGTTGGTTTCACAGCAAGTTGTTCCTTCAAGATAATCTTTCTGGCTCTAAAGTCCGTCTTTGTTTCATTTTGTGCCTTCTTTAACTTTTTCCCTACTTTTAGCTTCACTTTCTGAAAATCTGCCTTTTTTGCTTTCTTGCCTTTGGCACTTTTTGCCATTGTAAAATGCGGTTATTTATCTGAAATTTTCAACAACAAAAATATATGAGTAAAACTGGACAAATTGTACTAACACACGCTATCTTTACCTATCTCTATACAAAAGCCATAATCCACCTGGTAAGGAAGATGGCTGTCTCAAAGCAAAATTCATGGCTCCCTATGGGAGAAAAAATATAGAAGAAGGTGATTCCCAGTCCCCTAGCTTTGCCCTATGTAATTAATTATTGCAACATGCTGAGGAACACATGCAGTTACACAGTTCCTTACCACCAATAGGAACACCTACAGTTTAGCGGGCCATACCAATGTTCAAAACCTACCAATAGATGGCGATAGGCTCTGACTAGAGAACTGGCGGATGAACACACAACAAAAATGGTGAAAAATAGGCATACGAAACAATTTTTTACTATCCTAACTAAAAATGCTTACCTAGCATCTTAGCCAGGGGGGCTTCGCCACCCTGGGACCCCCCATCTTACTATCCTAACTAAAAATACTTACCTAACATTCAGTCGAACTACTTACCTGAGTGGAGGGATGAGGTCGTTGAGAGGCATGGCCCGCTGAACTGTAAACTACCCACACCAATATATAGCTATGAATTATAAGTTTTTTAATCTCTCATTCCAAAGCTAAGGCAAATGGAAAATCTGTCAAAAAAATACGAGCACCATTTTAAATTAGTGTCAGATGCTTTACTAAATCTAACTGTATTAATCTAACTTAAATGGAATATAAATTTTCCAGAAGCTAATAAAAATTATTAAGTTCGGTTACTTAGTTAAGACCAGTTTTTACCTCGCTACTATTCCATTGCTTTGTATACTCATTTCACTCGTTAAGAGGTGTAAAATTAACATATATCAAACTCAGAATACCTAAACAGCTTCGACATATTAAAGAATCAACATATACGACCTTACAGCTACGTATTGAGCAGATACCCTAACGGTGTTGACTTAATGTGGAAGTAGTGCAGTGTCACATAACTTCCTCTGTTAACCTTACAACACGCCTAAATAAATATGCATCCTAGTAATTACTTCAGTTTTCACCTAAACATTTAATTTATAATTGTTCGTGTCTTTAAAATACAATAATATTCACGTACAACTACCTTCTACTCTATTACCGCATGTGAAAAATAACACTATCGAATTTCTACCTTATAGTAAATGACAAATATCTACGTGGTGGTCTGAAGGTACAGAGAGATAAAACTTATTCTAAAAATACAAAATTGCTTCAATTAAAATCAAATTATACAAAAAAATTAAAATAAGGCTTAAAATACTTATGAACTATACATAGCATACTGTATTTAAAAGAGTATCACCCTCATTTAACGTGGTAGAAAAACTAAATGTTTACATTTTCTTCTTCTTAAAATTTCGTTTAATGAATCCAGCTAATGGGAGAAGATGCCACTCAACTTGGTGCCAGTCCCTAGCCTGGATCAGAGGATAGGATTCAATATCAGGAATCAGGAAGGATATCCGACCGTGAAGCGTCGAGTCAAAGCCGAATTTTATATGCAAGAAGCTTATAAGATACAGGGGAACCCGTATGAAAATGGGAAGAATTGAATATTAAGAGCAAGAAATTTAGTTGAAATATATCTTTAACGAGGGGAGTATTGTACATGTTTGTGGCATCAAATTTTGTTGTTGTTGTTTTTTATCAAGGTTTTCTTACATAGAAGTAAAATCCTGTGGATAAATTGTTTATCCCATTCAGAATTACAAATCAAAGTATTACGAAAATTGGCAATTTTCTAAGCTTGCTATCTCAAGGTTACTTGCCATATAACTATAATATCCTTTTGTTACAAATAATAAGGCAAAGATTCTTTATAATTTCTGTCTGTTAACATACCCTGTCCAAGTCTGAGTACAAGAATATATTTCATACCTTAAAATTATAATCGCTTATGATCTCTGTGGCATTATCCAGATCAATTATACAGATTCCATTTTTTTAAGTAATTACGCACAAGTCGAAATGTTTATTGTAACAGAGGGATAGATAAACCCCCAAAGTATGTTAATATTGTAGATTCAATTACTTTTTCTGTAATAGTGTACTATTTATCATGACGTCTGCTAATGAAATCACTAGCAATTTGCTATAACTATTGTACAATGTCAACTCATTAACGCTGGTTTCAGCCGTAAGTAATCATTCATATATAAATACAGTGATATATAGAGTATAATTGTAAATACTTAATGTATATTTATTTTAAACAATTATTCCTTCGATCTTTGCTGGTCAAAACAAGAAAATAAAAAAAACGAATTTGCTTCCGAGAATTCATACTTTTATTGTGAGTGACCTTGTAGT
Source organism: Halocaridina rubra (assembly GCA_037179515.1). Lineage (NCBI taxonomy): Eukaryota > Metazoa > Arthropoda > Malacostraca > Decapoda > Atyidae > Halocaridina > Halocaridina rubra. The sequence continues at coordinate 45,641 of JAXCGZ010018997.1, read as the reverse complement.
TCTTTTCCTTCTGTTTGCTTCTTCTTCATCTTCTTTTTCAAGGTCATACATTATTTATTATTGTTTGCGTTATTTCTTATATTCTGGACGGACACGATGATAATAAACACCATTACAAGTAAAAAGAAAATGTTTGACAGAGATGGGATTAGTTTTGTAAAAGAAGAAAAAGAAGAAAATTGTAAACGGAGACGGAAGATAAACGAAACTGAGATAACAAAATACATAAATTGTCCCAAAACGGAAGTTGTGTTAACTTGTTTATTGTCTATGTAATAAATAATTAAGATGTCAAAATACTGGTTGAAAATAAAAATGTTCTCTAGATAAGAAGGAAAAAGCGTATACAAAGAAGATTAACGTAGCTGAGATAACGAATATAGAACAAGTGCCCAGCAACGACAGTTGCTTTAACAATATCTATTGTCTACGCAATAAATTCACAATTAAAACTGGCTAAGTTATAGATTAATGTAAAAACTGCCTCTTAATAATAATAATAATAATAATAATAATAATAATAATAATAATAATAATAGTAATAAATAGAAAAAAAGAGCGTATACGGAGACAGAAGATTAACGTAGCTGAGATAACGAATAAAATATAGAACATGTGCCCAGCAACGGCAGTTATTGTACCGCGTCAACACGTTTCAGACACTCACCCACCAACTTTTTCCAGTTTCAGTTGGTGCCTAGCTATTGCAAGTTGAATTTCGGCAATTTTAACTTGTAAACCTTTTCATTACTTCCATTATGTCTGCGTATCATAAACCCGATGCCACCAACTTGCAGGAGTTGAAAGATATCGCCAATAAATTGAGAATACATTCCATTAAATCGACATCAGCGAGTAATTCTGGGTAAGTATATACTGTCTCAATGTTTCATAGTGATTCTTATTTGACATTAAATCTCTTAAAAGTTACTTAATGTTGTATTTAAGATGCTACTGTATATATTGTTTGTGAGTGAATATTGTGACAGGTGAAATTTTGCTGTTAAATGCAAGTAATACCTCCTGAAGGGTGTGTGCGCCGGCTTGCTTCTGCAGTGAACTGTTGCCTTGCTGAAGTATTTGTTACAATTATTTTTTTAACATAATTATGTATTTGTACAAGTATATTGGTTGTGTCTCACAATTCGTACTTATGTAAACTATTAATTTTTCATCGCTAAGCTACAATCGTGAGGGAGTTACATGGTTTTTTATAAAAATAACGCAGACATAGAGTTGCCATGTGACATATTTTCTGAACCTCCACAAACGTGGATACAATTTACCATCATGATAAGATAGCACGAGAAGTGACGCATTCAAAGGTGCTCGAATTTTTAATTAAATACTTATTAATTCCCTGAAGAATGTATAATGTTCTAGTAACTTAACTTGAATTGATAATACTATTTGTTATTTTAATCGTTATATTAATAAATTGTAAACAAGATCCACCACCATCGCGAAGTTGCTTCAAGGCAACTTTTTCCCCCTTGATTTTGATTTTTTATATATGATGAAAGAAACGTCTGTGTTAAGGAGAATGCGGAGCTCGTGACGTCAGTGTTGGGATAAATATTGTATTCTGTTGGCAATTTATTTTTTCCTTTGATGATGATGATTATTATTATTATTGATGTCCTATATCTTTTTCCATATATATATATATATATATATATATATATATATATATATATATATATATATATATATATATATATATATATATATATATATATCTGATGGGTAACGTTTTATGTGATAATAATGTCGACTTTAGATGTAAGGCTGAACAGACAAAAGTCTGTTGATACTATCCCTAAATACGAGTATATATCAAACGATCTGTGAACAAATATTAAGAGTTTAGCTAAAGGAGTCGAACCTTACTTGAATGTTTAACAACGTAACCTTAAATCAGAGCTCAGTGTCTATCAAACAGTATGACAAACTGACAGGTTAGCTGTCACCATTTATCCGATATTGTGCTCAGAGAGAGGGAGAGACAGACTGACTGAATTTAATCGAGTTGCAATAGCTTTGGCCTTACGGATAAGTACATATGTGTAATTATGGAATAGAATGATGATCGTAGGGTCCACAATATCTTCAACCAAGTTAGTAGTAAGTTTATGACCTTGACGGTACGGTAACAGCTCTCTCTCTCTCTCTCTCTCTCTCTCTCTCTTCTCTCTCTCTCTCTCTCTCTCTCTCTCTCTCTCTCTCTCTCTCTCTCTCTCTCTCAGTTACCGGAGATATAAATTAAATTCTTATCAATCACTGACTGTTACCAACGATGCCGTAAAAGATAATTGGAATACCAATGACCGTTTTGTGTATATTATGAACTGTATAACAAATGAATCTTATATTTTGTAGTTATGAATGGCTTCCAGCACCAAAAAAAAAAAAAAATCGGATGTCTTATTATGCAAATTAGTGAAAGAAATACCTGAACTTACCCGGGGAACCACACATACATACGTACCATACATGTATATACGTACATGCATGCTTGCATACATTCTTATGTACATACGTACGTACATACATTCATATGCACATATATACGTACTTACATTCAAAACTTCGACATCAGGTCTTCGAGTTCAATGACTTCACAGCAAGGAGAAAGTTATATATTGCAAAACTGATTTTGGGGGTCTTGTTCAACAATGGTTTCATAACCTGCCTTGCCTTGTAGGTTTAGGTGTGTTAAATTATTTGAATATTAATTAATTGTCTTCGAGAGAGGTTGTAGTATTTAGTTACAGTTACTAACACCTTTTTTTAACAAGAATATTAGTTGAGTAAGTTTTCCTAGAATTATAAATTATTTGAATATTAATTGTCTTCGCGAGTGGTTGTAGTATTTAGTTACAGTTACTAGTACTTTTTTTTAACAAGAATATTAGTTGAGTAAGTTATCGTAGAATTATAAGAAATAAAAGTTTTATTATAATGATATTGCTGGCAGATTGAGTACTTCCTTAACATTGTATGCTTCAATTACTATATTCTTTTGAAGCGATATTAGCAAATAGAGATTTTTTTGTGAACTTCCGCAGTATATATGAAAAATATTTGAAAGTAATGTATTAAAATGTCTCGCTAGACTGAAAGGAAGTAGCCTCAAAATATCCAACGAATAGACTAAAAAAAAGTAATGATATAATATTGAATATTATGATTGTTGTAGCCTAAATATATTTAACTATTTATCGAAACTTGATTTATTTCTCACATTGGTAAGCCTACAGAGCAAAGTATTCCCCATATTGTGTCTTTTTTTTTATGTCGGCTACCCCTCAATCGGGGGAGACAGCCAAGGTTAGATAGGTTCCTTCATGAATATTAATGTGTATTTTGTGACGTTCTAAAGTAACTTCAAAGTCAAAGAGCAAATGTTTTTTTTTAGTCTAATTGTATAAGCGTGTGATGAATGCTGTTAATTAAGATTATATTCAGGAGCCATTTTCGCCCTATAAGGGGAATGGCTGAGTCAAGACAATATCCTCTGACTCTCTGGGAAGAGAAAATACAGTGGAGGGGATTCCCAAAGTCCAAAAAAAAGTCAAAAGTCAAAAACTTTATTCCATCATTCAGTCAATTCTTACGACACACAGGGGAACACGGGGGAAGTATTTTAGCCCCCCTCCCTCAGGGTTGATAAAGATACTAAAGTAAAAATAAAAAAATCTAAGCCTAAAAATGGAGGGTGAGTCAAGAAAAAAAAAATCCAAATCATATTTGGAAATATCAATATAGAATGCTCTGCTTGTTCATATTGGGGGTAATGTACAAATAGATTTCAATGCTAGGATGGTTTCGGAAAGGGAACTTATATATAGGACGAAGAATATAGGCCTACTTTGATCCCCTGAAACTCGGGGATTTTGATGGAAAATTTTCTTCTTATTCATCGTTCAACCATACATAAGTAACTCTAATTATAATATGAATTTTTTGACCGGATTAATCAAATAAATGCATTTTATGAAGTAGAGGAAATGTTTGTTCAAGCTTTCTCTGTTCCTGTCATAAAAATTCTGTTATCAAAAGGTGAATTTATTGGACATCGTGGAGAGCATAGTTAAACCTTATCTTTTAATAATTTACTTCCCGTTATTACCAATGAAGGAAATATCAGAGTTATCTTTAGTTAACTCTGTGGAATTCCCCGCAATCATTTATTATTATTATTGTTATTATTATTTTTGTTGTTTTTTTATTGAAGTCTTGAATGTCATTTTAAGAATATGTTTTAACAAAACAGGAAAATACTTTTTTTTTAGTAACACAGTATACAAATACTTTTATTTATTTGATGAAAGCAGTATAAATACCTCCACAGCTTTAGAATATAAATAAGTAAATAAATAAATTGGTATTAATACTTGGTTATTAAAAGACCTTCAAAGAATATTATGAAACCAGCCTTTTAATCATAGGACTACAAATTTTCTGTTCATGCAAGTCTCTCCTCTTCGAATGGGGGGCGGAGTTGACCCATTGCAAAATATGACCCAATCCTCATAAACTCTACGCCCACGATTCATAGACAAGTCTGAATGGCATTCATAGACTTACTCAATGGAAAGTAAATACATATTAGTTGATTAATGAACTATTTATTTGTGTATAAAAATATGGACACAAATCACTAACAAAAAACTGTAGATTATCCTTGCCTGAGATGCATATAACAGGAAATAGTTATACTAATATTTTTATTTTGGTATTTTCTGTCTATAAATCCCCATTGCAATGAGGGTGGACAGTCAGATTTGAGCTAAGGAATTAAGGCTGGATACCCTTCCTAACGCCCTGCGGTAAGCTCGAATTAGAGTGTAACTTTCTGAGTCAACAATCTAACCACTATGTTACCGTGGTTTCGAGGATGAAAATGAGTACTTTAAAAGCGAGTTGCATTCCTTTTTAGCCTTTCTACCTGTGTAAGATAGGCGATAGCTGTATCTCGTTCATCTCTGAAACGGTCACCTCCGCCTTTCTACATTTGTACCATGTGAGATTTGTAAGTCTCTCTCTCTCTCTCTCTCTCTCTCTCTCTCTCTCTCTCTCTCTCTCTCTCTCTCTCTCTCTCTCTCTCTCTCTCTCTCTCTCTCTCTAAGATAAAATCTCGATTCGGCAAAATGGTTCAAGCTGTTTTCCAGAAAATTAATAGTTGTAAATTAAATTATATTGCACTGTACCAGTAAAATGTAAAATATAGTATGAATTTAGTCCATTTATAATTACTAAATTGTTACTATTTACCTATTATAAAAAGGAAAAAAAAGAGCGTTGTTTGTTAATACTCGTCAGTTATATATATATATATATATATATATATATATATATATATATATATATATATATATATATATATATATATATATATATATATATATATATATATATATATCACCTTTTATAACTATTGTTTCAATATATACAGACGTTGCATGCAATAGTTGGACTAGTTATGATTGCAAGACATAACTTCTACAGCTAGACTAGTGGTTCACAAGCCGGGGGTCATAGGAAGAAGTTAAGAGGGCCACGGCGTTATTCCCCCCTCCCCGCTTCTTAACAGGTTATTTAAGATTTTACAAGTCCAGTCCCTGTATGTAACACAGACAAGTCTACGAATTACCTCATCAATAAAGGCCCGGGCACGAGAAAATACCAAGACGAAGGAAATGTTAAAGGTTAAGGACAAGGCAGAGATGAGGTAATGTCACACAAAGGAAAACGAGAGACAAAAAAAAAAACAGTCAAAGTACAGAGGACCCAGAGATATGGAGGACTAGGCTCTGAGATGACGATAGATCTGCTTTTTGAAGTATGAAAGGTCATAAGAATTAGGAAAGACAGAAGGAGGAAGAGAGTTCCAGAGTCTGGAGGTAGATGGGGGAAAGGGAGTGAGAAAAGTTGAGAACCACTGAGCAAGACTAACTCAAGATCGAGTCCTTGTGTAAGCTGTTTTTTTTTTCTTTTTCTCTGTGGAAAATGGATGATATTAAAAACACAATTTATTATATAATGTAAAATTTATCTCTTATTTTATCTGTCGGATTATTCATCTCATCACTGTAAATTTGCGAAAATCCTCACATAGTTTTAACAGCTTTAATATGTCGCACATAAATAGGCTATACATAAGAGAGAGAGAGAGAGAGAGAGAATATATCCAACATTTTTCCTACTTTATGTTTCCGCTTTACCTCCCACTGGCGTTACCACAGAATGTCCCCGAGGTTAAAAAGTTTCTAATTTCTTGGGACATTTTATATACATTATTTTTTGTTCATCTCTCTTGGCTTGTTTGATGTTTTACGATTATTTTGATAATGGTAGTTCTGCCATTTTTGTAGATATCTGTGAGCAAAAGTAATTTGCAGTCCAAACAGTTTTTTATATTGCTTTTAGAGGCAAGTTGCATTTTTAGAGAGGGAGAGAGCTACAGATTATACAACTATTTCCCTAATCTGTTTGTGCTTATGCACACTATATATATATATATATATATATATATATATATATATATATATATATATATATATATATATATATATATATATATATATATATATATGTGTGTGTGTGTGTGTATGTATTTCCTTCAGTGTACTCTTCATAGAAGGTTTTAGAACGTGGTGAGATAGGCGAGACAGAAATGGATTGGACATGTACCGAGGTGGGATGAGGGATATGTTGGGAGAAGGATGCTGAGGATGAAGATGCCAGGCGGTAGGGGGAGAGGTAGGCCAAAGAGAAGTTTATGGATGTGGTGAGGGAGGACATGAGGATTTTTGGTGTAATGGAGAAGGCCACTGGGGATAGGTGATACGATTGATATGGTGTGGTGAAGATGGAATCTGTCAAAATATATAATGATGCTAAGTTAGAATTAAAGGATATGAGAGGCTTTTAACTCTCTTTTTGAGTGCACAACTTGATTTTTAGCCCAAGAACTGCAAATATTGAACACTTAGCTTGAGGCCAATAAGTATATGCTTTCATATATTTACTTATACAATCTTTTTCAGTTTACTATAGGATTTCCTATTTGTTTCTGAAGGCCCCCAGTCACTCGTTTTTCTGAAGATAATTTCTGATGTCTTTTCCTTACATATTTTAAATTGAAGAAATACAAGAAAAAAACATTTTGTTCATAGGCCTATTTACGCTTTTGTTCGATGTTGTGTCCTAGTCATGGCTTTCTGGGATAGGCTTATTGTGGGTGGCGGTTAATACTCGAATGGCTATTATTTACTGTTATTTAACTATATATTTTTTTCTTTATTTACTGTATATAAGTCGTAGCCCTTTGTTGAAAAGGGAGTCCGTGACGTAAAACCGGAACTATTTACTGTATATAAGTATTCATAAGACTGTAATATTTAACTGACCCATTCTACATAACTAACATTTTAATCCTATGGACTTACATTTATTGTAATGGTATAATGGCTTATGTCAGAGCAGTTATTTGCTGTAAAATTACACACACACACACACACACACATATATATATATATATATATATATATATATATATATATATATATATATATATATATATATATATATATATATATATATATATATATATATAGTGATCCTAATGCATCAAAGGCATGCTTGTCTAATGATGGTGATGTCAGTAATTATTATTATCGTTATTAGTTTTATATGTACAATATGTGGCCGATTTCTTAAGATAAATAAAAACAAAAGAGTCACCGTCACGGTAATGTGGCTATTCTTACTTCTGAGACTTGAAGAATATTTTATCGATCTAATCTTGAACATTCCTTGTTTTTCTAACTTGTGACAAATCGCTTTGTTCCTTTGTGACAACAAGTGTATTTTAGTTGTTTTTTGCTTATTTATTTATTATGTGTGTGCGCGTGGTGTTACGCAGACTGCATCTGGAGTTACTATTATTCTGTTATTGCGTTTTACGCGATTTTTTCTTCAGATTGTGAATGTTTCCGTAAACAAATTATGATTTTTTTATTTGTCATGTAGCTCAATATTAATGATGATGATAATGATTAATAATGATAGTAATGCTAATTATTATTATTATTATTATTATTATTATTATCATCATCCAGTTTACAAATGTAAAATGTGTAATCCCAGCGCTCTTCAACTCGAGGATTCAAACCATAGACCTTTGAGAATCTTTATATATGAAGATCTCCTACCACTGACTGTTCTGAAGAACAAGCTTATATCGGTAACACGTGTTTCTGTCATTATGATTAAATATATAGAAGCCCAGTAACATGCAAGGTTGTAGCCTTTAACAATATCACTGAAAGGCGACTGCGATGGCTCAGTGGTAGAGCGTACAAGCAGAGAAGCTATTTCAAGATATCCGATCCCACCGCGGGACGTTAGGAAAGGCATCCAGCCTTCCACCCGCTTCGGTGTATCTGTGTTAATCCCATTTGAATGGGGAGTTATTGGGACACAGTAAACAGTTCAGTTGGGATAGAAGTTGTATAATCTCATGAGAGATCTTTGTGCAAAAGACGTGGAGGAATTTCTACGTGATTTGTTCTAATTTGAGAATTAGATTCCTATATTTAAGCATCAGTTCAGTGGTAGATTTTTTTTTTTTTTTTTAGACTCGGTGTCGAATCCTTTTGTGGGATAGTGTGTCCGCTCTTCTTAATACTTTTCTGTTTATTGTTCAGGTGTGCATAAGGGAAATTGCTGTTAACTTTCCATTATTAGAAAATTGGCCATATTTGTGATTTTTTTTTATTTGTCACCGGTTCGGGAATTTTACTAGAAAGAGAGAAGGAACCAGGTGCCTTTTTGGGAATTGGTGCCATTATTCCTACCGATAAAATTTTGGAGCATTAATATTACTAATTCAGCGTATTCAGAGATGTTGTGATTTATTTTTACAAGCTCATATTTATGTAATTTTAACTTACTTAAAAACACAATTTCTTGTAGCCTACATGCACATATTACATTTTTTTTATGAGTGTGATACCAGTACGAGGAACAAAATTGCCCTCATCAGGCCAGGGCACCGAAAAAAAAAACCATTTAAGAATAAGAAAGAGAAACGGAGATGGGGAATGTTGTTACTTGTGAGATTTAACTGCCCCTGACGAAATATTCGGACTACAACACATAGAAAATCCATCACTGTACCTGAGGCATTGTTGACTGGGCCACAAAAGGTCTAAAAGCAGCAGGACTTTACATTCAAAATGGACATATATTATGTTCTGTAATGTTGCCAATTCGAGTTGGTACTTTTCTTCAATAAAATAAAGGGACCCCATGGTGAAATAATCTTTACTAAAAGGAAATGAAAACATTTCTCTGCGGATCTTGGTATAAAGCTTCTATTTCTAATAGCTAGAATACACTAAAATGAATTTATTTACCACGTGTCCAATGTGCCATGTTTTAAGCACTGCACAGCAATTCAAGAAACGTACTCTGTCTTTGGGTACCCTGTTTGTGAATTGCGAGAATGTACACTAGAAGCCCTTCTTTGCTGAGATCGGATCCTAGAGGATTAACTCACTAATTGTGGGTGTCTGTAGATCTTGAGGATTTTTGCTTCTTAATGCCATGAGAATAGTCCTCACTTCTTACGACTCCTCTTTTTGGCACTACCTGTAATTAGAAGTGCACCTGCTGGCCCTCATAAGAGAGACTAATTACTTCATGCTTCGCTCTCGACCACTGGTTTGAAAATAGGTAAGAAAACATCTTTTACCTTGTGGTTTTGTCTTTACAAGAAAGTTTTGATGCATGTTCAATTTGACTCTCCTTCTTCTTCTTTTTTATTTATGATTTTAATTTGGATCTTTGTTTTCTTTGCTGTTTATGTTTTTGCAGCTTAGGCACTACGCCAGTGTTGTTATTTTTATTTGTTTCTTTGTTGTGTAAGTATTTATATTGGTATCTTTAAGGTTTCTTTTCTGAATATCATTTGCCGAGAGCCATCGGTGGTTCATAAATTATCTCATGTACATTCTTTTTAATAGTGGCCTTGATGTATGTAGCAAAAATTATGGAAATGAACTTGACATTGAGAGGTTATTTATTTATTTATTTATTTATCTGTTATTTAGATTGTCTTTTAACATGTCTTACCTTTTTCCCTCATTGTTTGCATGAGGTGAAAAAGACATTGATGAATACAATGTATTATGTAAAGCGTCCCTTTACGATATAGAGTTTGAGAATCTCAGTTCTACATTGATTTTTTTTTTTTTTTTTTTTTTTTTTTTTTTTTTTTTTTTTTTTCAAGAAGAATTTCAACGTGCATAATTAAACCAATGAATAAATAATGATGCAATGAACTACTTTTTCCAATACGTATTCCAACTGCCGTTTTCATTTACGAAGTGTATTTAGTGTTTAATATTTAAGTAGTAATTATTCTTCCTGTTATTTTTTTTATGTTTATGACAACCAAAAATAGAAATAAATAAATCTCCCCTCATCGGGCCTGGACACGAAGAAAACATAAAGTAAAGAGAAAAGGAGATGGGGAGTATTGTAACTTGTCAGATGGAAAGGGATAATAAGAGATGTGCAGCGAATATCTAAGAATATTTGGTGTTGATGTAGGCATAGAAAAAGAACCGTAACAGAAGGAAGGTTTAACATCGAACTGTCCTGGACAATTCTATTTAAGTCCAAATGACCCTTCAGCTGTCGTATCACAATGGGCTGCTGGGGCCATGGGCCAACCTACTTCATGGCTGATCGTTAAATAGAAGAGATTACTTTTATTATGGCAAGAGAATAATAATAATAATCATGATAATAATAGCAATAGTAGTAATAATGGATTAAGCTGACGTAATTCTCTCTCATGTGCATCATTTGAAGGGTGGAGAAGGGGAAGGGCTTTCAGTCTTTCTTTTTCTTTTCCTTCCAAATTTCTCTTCCATTATATTGTGCTGTGTTTATGTGTGTATGTATGTATGTTTAGGTTTATATGTGTACGTATATGCGATTAATTACATGCACTTTTATTTGTTGTGTTACGCCCAGATGACAATGATGTGTAGGAGTATGCATGTATGTATCTTTATCTATGGAAAGGACGAATAACTCCTTTAGCTGAAATGAATACCACAAACACTCTCTCTCTCTCTCTCTCTCTCTCTCTCTCTCTCTCTCTCTCTCTCTCTCTCTCTCTCTCTCTCTCTCTCTCTCCTTGATATGTATGACTATGAAGCCCCAGTAGCGTTTCTATCGCTCATCTAATTAATGCATGCATATGTATATGTACCTACTTATTACTCTAACCTGAAAATTGTTATTCTATATCTGCTTCAAATTGTCTGCAGTATTACGGTGAAAAAGTGGAAATTTAACTTGGATGATAGCACTCAACAAGGGCTATTGAAAATATTGTTACAAATATTACTCTTAATTAATAATCGCAGAGTGCTTATCTGCTATTCATACATGTAAACCATAATAATATTACTCTTAATTAATAATCGCAGAGTGCTCTTCTGCCTTCAATCAATTATTACACTATATTTTATTATTAATTACTTATGATATTTAAGATTAATTGCAAATTCTATTAATATTTTATTTATACATAACCAAATAGATTGTAATGTTTATCAACTACAATATCACTGGGAGTGCCCATGTGCACATGTCCCCATGTACAGTTATCTGAATAAATAAATAAGAAAAAAAGAGAGAGAGAGTGGAAAAGGCTGATAAGAAACCGCGACCCCATATAGATATGGGAAAAGCGAGAGAAGAAGAAGACTTTAATTATGGCAGGGCAGACACTTGCTCATTAAATCTTGTAATTTGACAGTGTCTCGTAGATGGCAGACTAATATCGTCCTTATTTTGATTTACATAAATGGAAGGTTCCCTCTCATAATTATTATTATTATTATTATTACTATTGCTATTATTATTAGTATTATTTTATCTTGCCCTTTGCGCCTGCGTTGTAAGGTCTTTTTATCCCTGTTTTAAGTATTAGTTTTAATTTATAAATATCCGAATATTCTTCTGTTAAAATGCCCATGTTTATCTCCCAAGCCCTCTCCCCCCTTTTTGGTTCATATGACGAAAGGAATGTGTCCCCTCATTCAAGCAGCAAAGTCAAGGTTAGAGTAAATGTGAAAGTTTATTGTATGTGTGTGTGTGTGTGTGTGTGAGAGAGAGAGAGAGAGAGAGAGAGAGAATTGTCTGGATAATGCGTTAATTATTTATTGTGTGAAAGGAACCGTGTTCGGAATGGGGAGGGGGGTTGTTATGATGTAATTATTAATTAACTGAAGAGTTACATATACACCAATATTTAATTAATTATAATGTTAACTTTTAGGACAATATTTATTTACTTATATAAAGCATAACTATTAGTATTCGTTACCTTTGAGCCCATATATGATTATTTGTATTAGGTATAACTATATAGACAATAGTTACCTTTGAGCCCATATTTAATTATTCATATTTAAGTATACCTTAATGAAAAATTGTGTTCTATATATATATATATATATATATATATATATATATATATATATATATATATATAATATATATATATATATATATATATATATATATATATATATATATATATATATATATATATATATATATATATATATATATATATATATATATATATATATATATATATATATATATATATATATATATAATATATATATATATATATATATATATATATATATATATATATATATATATATATATATATATATATATATATATATAATATATATATATATATATATATATATATATATATATATATATATATATATATAATATATATATATATATATATATATATATATATATATATATATATATATATATAATATATATATATATATATAACAGAAGATCTATATTTATTCGCTATGCTTCTGCGTTCCCTCGAGAATGTTTTGTTAAACAGAAACGTGTATAATACTCGTATTATTTTTGATTGATTTTTTCTACACTTCAAATATAAGGCTGTAGTTGTGAGAAGTTCCCATGTTCCTGATTATATAATCTATAAAGTTTCTTATAAAAATAAAATATAGATGTGAAAAACTAATAGTCGCATTGATTGTGTACATTTTTTTTTAAGCCGCAGTTCAGAGGATTTTTATATGTAACGAATTTGAATCCTCGAGATATGTCACAGTATTTTTTTTTACGTATCTTCTGAAAATTAAGAAGATAACGGTGTTCCCTATATGTGGTAGCCTCTGTGAACTCACTTGGTGTATTGAGTACATTGTTTGATGTGTCTTAGGGTGAATGGTAATACTGTATATTCACGAACAGGTTTGTCTGTAATGTACAGTATTCTTATTTCTGCACCTCGTCTATCTCTGGAGGTGGAGAAAATATTCATGTAAACAGATCATTTATGTGTTAATTTATTGTAGTGCTTTACCTCGCCTCTTCATAGCCAGTCGTTAGTTTCTGGAAGTGTTAATATAAAAAGACAAAAATTGTCTCATGGTTTAATATTTATATTTTAGTGTTATTTTGTTTTAACGAGCAACTTAACATAGTTCTTTGTCGTCTTAGCTCTTGGATTCCTACGTTGTACAGGTTTTACGTCACGCATTCCCTTTGCTACCAAGGGCTAGGACGGTTGCCTTCTTGCGAAGGACTTGTTTTGGCAGATGTAATCGTTACCGTGAGTGCATACCCTTGCTAACCTCAGATTGTGACGGGGCGCGAACCCTCGACCTGACGCCTCAGAGTCGCGGACGCTACCGCTTGAGCCACGGTGACTTCATGTATTTCTACGTCCTATTGTTAATATACAATCTTCCTTTTTTTTCTTCTTCTTAAAACTCTTCTTCTTGCCACTATCATCATCTACTCATCCTTTCTCCTCTGCCGATTACCTCATAAAGGTTCTGTAGGTCTCCATATGCATGCTATTTATTTTAGTTTGGCTGGATGATTTTCAGGTAAATAATTCTGTGGGTTCTGGTAGATGGTAATCAAGGTTTTTCGTGGCTACATTCGGCATGACGTTGGGAGAGAGAGAGAGGTTATTGTTATACATCTGTGATTATACTTATTACGTGTCAGTACTCCGTTTTGTTTTGTTTTTTGGAAAAAAAAAAAGATTTTGAATCTTTATGTATGTTCAAGGAGTTAGTGCATACGCGTGGGTATATGCACATAATTTTCAAGTGAAACGTGTCCAATACCTGTTAAGAAGTTAGAGTGTATTGCAAACTACTCTTTATAAAAATATTAAGAGGAAAGAAAGATTTTCATATTTCAATGCTGGCTTTATATATATATATATATATATATATATATATATATATATATATATATATATATATATATATATATATATATATATATATATATGTGTGTGTGTGTGTGTGTGTGAAAGAATGTGGGTGTTATTATTTATTATATATATATATATATATATATATATATATATATATATATATATATATATATATATATATATATATTATATATATTGCATTCAGTCCCTGATCTAAACGAAAATGAAAAATTTTCTCTTTATTATAACTACGTGTATGTTTATTTTTACAGCTGTTATGATCGGGCTTTATAACTCATATAAGTAGAAGTAAATTGAAATAAGATTTTGATTACAGCAAGAATATTTGGTAGTTTGAAATATTGTTCTTCTGTGCTGTTGCCGGTAGTTTTTGCCTTTTTAAATAAATCATTAAATGTCATTTCTTTGAAAAGTCGTAATTTATAATGTGTTTCAATTAATCCCCGTTTAAATTGGGATGGACATAGGCATATTGGAGATGTAATGGGGGATATAGCTGAATTGCCTTCCTAACGCCCCGCATTGGGCTCGAAGTCGTGTTAGGCGCTTTTTGACTCATGCTATTTACCACGGGGCGAACCGTGGCTAATAAATGATCTTTTTTTATATTTGTTTTTCCCAAGAAAAATGTAAATTGTATAATATTTTGTCTATATTTTCGTCAGTAAACAACACCCTCTGCTAATTGTATAATATTTTGTTTATAATTTCATCAGTAAACAACACCCCCTGTTAGTTGTATAATGTTTTGTCTGCAATTTCGTCAGTAAACAACACCCCCTGCTAAGTGTATAATTTTTTTTGTCTATATTTTCGTCAGTAAACAACACCCCCTGCTAATTGTATAATATTTTATATAATTTTGTCAGTTCTTTAATATTTTGTCTATAATTTCGTCAGTAAACAACACCCCCTGCTAGTTGTATAATATTTTGTCTATAATTTCGTCAGTAAGCAACACCCCCTTGCTGTTGTATAATATTTTGTCCATAATTTCGTCAGTAAACAACACCCTCTGGTCGTTTCTTGGAGTGTCGTTACAGAGGCTGAACTTTCTGTATGTAAATGAATGTTACAAAATAATAGGGCCGAGATGATGTGTTGCGAAGACGTGGATGTCTGTCCTATTCTCATGTTAATTACTCTTAAGTAGTAAAGATATTTTTTGTGAAACATGTCTGTCTTTGTGTGTTTGTTTTATAGACGTTTGGGACTTATCGTCGTATACTTTGTAGAACAAACAAACAAAAAAGTTCATGTTAGCTGAACTTTAATTGTTATAGCTTAAGGGTCTCTCATATCAGAGACTAAAATTTAAACCCCTCGTGACTTGAGTTTTGTTCATGTGCGAGACTTTGTTTGTTTGTTTAAGAAAACTTAGTTACAAGCAACGAGATCACATCTAGTGCCCCTCATTTTGGCCTGATGGGTATTTTAGGGTATTTTCCTCGTTCAAGCTTGACCTCTGTCTTGGTTTTAATTGGTTATAGTTTTGCAACAACAAAATTGATTAATGTGGTATTGCAAGAACTATTTTTATTTTCATTTATATATACATGGTATTTTCCTCTGTCATATTTGAAAGCAGTAGCTTAGAAAATGTTTTAATATTTATAGCTGACTATAAATGGGAAGAAGAAAGACAGCCATGCTTCCTCGATTTATTTACATAATGGAATGTTTATATAAACTCTCTTGATATCCACTTTCTTTATTTTAAACTTTGATTTTGCTATGTAAACGCAGCTGGCATATATGAGATCCCTGTAACATCAAATATTGATTAGATTTCCCCCTCGTAGTGCCAATAGCATTGTAGTTATGGCTTTTACATGTTATTATGACCGTGACTGGCAACAATATGATTAGTTCTATGACACTGTTTTGGTTTGCCGTCCTTTTTGGAGGTCTGCCTATGTGATGTACTTTGCCAATGCTTTTTGACATTAGTTGAAGTGGCCTTTTTAATTAGTTCCAGCAAAGCTAATATTGTACTTGTATATTTGAGCTGCATCACGCTGCTAACACTCTCTCTCTCTCTCTCTCTCTTTCGTATTATTAAGGAAAAGTTTTGATATTTAAATCAAATCTTATATATATACATTAATATATATACATATATATATATATATATATATATATATATATATATATATATATATATATATATATATATATATATATATATATGAGCTCCATCGCTACTCTGGCGGCCATTAAAACGTTGATGCAGTGGCGCCCTCTAGTAGCCGGGTGGGTCATCACCATCTCATCGTTTGCCGATAGCGAAGTGACGGCGCCTTGATTCCACTAAGAATAGGAGAGAAAATATCGGAAAATATTGGTACAGGCGGTACTCAGTGAAGCAATATTTATGATGTCCTTCAAATTTATGGTCGTATGGATTAGCTGAGTCAATGCAAAGTTATATATAAAAGAGAAGGCATTTGGGGGTGTTAAGGTAGTGTGAATTCCACAAACGTTGTGAAAGGTGCTGCTCTGTTGTGCCGTGTCGAGATTCTGAGGAATTCATGTAATACGTTTTTATTGAACTGTAAACGTTTCTTAATTGTGAAACATTTTGAATTACCAGGAGAATGCTAATGAAAAATAATGACTCGTGTTTTCGGCTTGTCATTAGATTCTTGTAAAAGTGATATTTGTGGTTCCTCTGATATATAAATTCAGCCCTAATAGGCCCTAGTGTCGTAACAGCCGACTAAAAGGGATAGGGGAACGCAGGACTGGCAGTCTCATTGACTGCTTGATTTCATGTTACAACAGAACAGGTGTTAGAAGGGGTGAATACCTGCCGTTTCCCTTGTGTTTAGTTCCGGCCAGTCTGCTGGCTTTAGCAAGTCATGCCTTTGTGCTTATAGACAAATGTTGTCTATAATATAATCAATAACGAAATTATTAGTATTAATGACTGGTAATCGTTTAGAATGCAGTGAATTCAAGGCCCGTTGCCAGACCTCAAATATGCCCCTAACACAAGGGGGGGATAAGCCTAGCTAATTGAGAAAAACTCGCTAGGCTATTGTAAGGCCCGATTTCTTAAACAGTGTAAACTTAGGACACCATATTGTTAGTTAGCTAGACACACAAATGGATTTCATGAAAACTGAACCGCGTCAGATGCCTTTATGAAATCCATTTGCGTGTGTCTAGCTAACTAACAGTATGGTATCCTAGGTTTACACCGTTTAAGAAATCGGGCCTAAGTGTCTAAAGCTAAGTGCGGTAGAGAGAGCCGATAATTATGTCTTACATTCCATACATGACTCAGAAAAAGTAGCAGTATTATCAATCCTTATATGTATAAAATATTATTAGATTTTTTTTTATATGAGTGACACCGGGACAGGTTGAAACTGTCCTCATCTATAAAGGCCCAGGCACGAGAAAATACCAAGACGAAGGAAGAGAAAAAGGTTAAGGACAAGGCAGAGATGAGGTAATGTCACACAAAGGAAAACGACAGAAAAAAAAAATCAAAGTATAGAGGACCCAGAGATATGGAGGACTAGGCTCTGAGATGACGATAGATCTGCTTTAGGCGCTTAAACAGATGTGTTGACTATTCTATTGTGTATACTATTATAACTCTAAAATTGAGTATTTGTCATATATAGATTAGCAGTATTATAAAATAAAAACTTGTTTTGTATTCCTTATGTAAACATAACACGTACTCAGTATGTAGAATTAATAAGTTTATTATAATTTACCACGCAATCAATTAGGATATTTGCGTCATCGATAATCCACTTACAAATGGAACTTCGTCGCTGTATCCGGCAAGTTGATAGCGTTTATGCATTATTCAAGTTAATTTTATTTAATGTGCATTCCATAAGCGTTTTGCGTCTTTTCTTAAACATGTGTGACTGGGATTTTTCCGGCTACGGTGTTTTTGCGTCGATTAGAAATGAAAATATGAATAAAACACTGCATGGACTAAGACGTTTTATGGTTTACCAGGCCCTCAATAGTTCGACTGTTCTTTCAGCCTGTCCTTTCCCTGTTGTTTTACAATTCCCTTATTTCTGCCTTGTCCTTAACCTTATGCTTTTTCTTCGTCTTAATGTTTTCTTCGTTCACTGGCCTTATGAGGGCATTTTTTTTTTTTGCCTGTCCCGGTGTCATACTCATTAAAAGAATATGAAATACCTTTAGTGGCTTAGTGGATATGTTCTTAACTTCTTACCTGGAGTAAAATTAGCTCCTCAAAGTGACTCGTACCACAGCTCTTCGTCAGAACCGTGTGGGGATTAGAAGGAGGAGGGTAGTGGAGTCCTTGCGTGATGACTCCTGCTATTTCAACACTTACTTCATCATTAGATGTGTGGAGCTAGTTGTAGACAGTATCTTCAATCAGCTCTAGCTTCAGGAAGACCCAAATAACTAACCTACAGTTTAAATAATAATAATATGACAATAGTTATCAATATTTCATATGTAAATTCATAAATGTAATAATTTATGTTGAGACGAGTGACCGGACTGGCAGCGTGCGCGACATTGAATCGTCTGGTCGTCGGTTCGAGACCCATCACGGTCTGAGGTTAGAAAGGGCATTCACTCAGGGTAGCGGTCGTACTTTTTTATGATTGTGACAACAGGTGGACCTAAAAATAATAAAATGAAACAGCCCTCATCGAGCTTTGGCACAAAAAAATACATAAAGTAAAGAGAAACAGAGATGGAGAGTGTAGTGACTTGTCAGATGTGAAGGGATGATAAGAGATGTGTAATCCAAGAATATTCAGTGTTGATCTAGGCACAGAAAAAGAACCGTAACTGAAGGAAGACTTAACATCGAACTGTCCTAGACAGACCTATTTAAGTCCACAAGACCCTTCAGCTGTAGTATCGCAACGGCGGCTGGTTCCATGGGCCAACCTACTACAATAAGAAGTAGAAGCAGGTTAAATATAATGCAACAATATATAATAAAATATGTTTTCAAATGTAACTATGATGTTCTGCATATGACAATATCGAGTGGAAACCAAGTTTTAACTACCGAAAACTAGTTAGATATGGTCCAGGAAACCAGTCTTGCCCTCAAGCAATATATCCATTTGTTGCCAGTTGATATGTCAAAAAGAAGACCACAATTCTCTTGAATACATAAGATGACCACGATGTTAAATAAACTGAAACATTACAGCTTATACATGCTAGCCTATTATCACAGTATTTCCACATTCAGGGAAATTGTTCTAAACCTCCATACCTCTAGGTCCTCTGTACTTTGACTATTTTGTCTGTCTGTCGTTATCCTTTGCATAAAATTACCTCATCTCTGCCTTGTCCTTAACCTTTTTCTTTTCCTTCGTCTTGGTGTTCTTTCGTTGCCCGGCCTTTATTGATGAGGGCAATTTTTGCCTGTCCCGGTATCACACTCATAAAAAAATGCTAAAACCAATGTCCTTTCGAAACGAGGCAACGTCCTAGCCTTTAATAGAAAAGGAGGACGTGACGTGAAACAATACTTTATGGAGAGACTTATCTACAGCAAAAAGAATAGCGTCTGTGAGCATTCATTTCGTTGGCAGTAACTAGAAAGTAATTACGTAAAGGTATGTCTGAGAGAGAGTGAGTCATTACTCTTTCCAACGGCCTACCTCATGGAGTAAGAAAATTCTCTCTCTCTCTCTCTCTCTCTCTCTCTCTCTCTCTCTCTCTCTCTCTCTCTCTCTCTCTCTCTCTCTCTCTCTCTCTCTCTCTCTCTCTCTCTCTCTCTCTCTCTCCACAAGAGCTACAGGAAGGTTATTTTATCTCTATGGAAGATCAAAATCCTTGGATATACAGTATTAGGAACACAACATTACTCTAGCAACTACTTAACTCTTTTCTTTATCGTTTATTTGACTGATAATTTATAGTTCTGAGAATATAATTAGCACTATTGGGAGTGTAATTAGACATCAAGATTGTATATGATAAGAACAAATGTCTGAGAAGTCAGCAATTGTTAAAAGTTGGCGAATTTTAATCGTATTTTGACAGATCTATCTTGCGAACATTTCCTTAATATATTTATATAGACATCTGGCATTTCTTTGATTAGTGATCGGATTATAGTATTTAACTTGGAAGAGGAAATTAAATTAAGATGTCAGGTTATTATGTAGTATATAGTTCTCTCTCTCTCTCTCTCTCTCTCTCTCTCTCTCTCTCTCTCTCTCTCTCTCTCTCTCTCTCTCTCTCTCTCTCGTAAGCATACGTGCATGCGGTCACCTTGAGGTTTACAGGTTTAAGATTTCGCTAAATATTTATTTTACTTTCGTAGTTTTAAACTACTTGTGTGTGTGTGCGTATATATCTATATATATATATATATATATATATATATATATATATATATATATATATATATATATATATATATATATATATATATATATATATATATATGCGAAAACAATCGAAATAATAAAACAACTGTTTGCTTCCAGAGGAAAATACACTCACAATAAGTTAATCATTGTATTCATAAACTGCTTCTAAGACCGTCAAACAAACTTGTCTTCAGTTTTTCGCGCCTTATTTCATGACGCAAGCACAACCCCAGGAAAATAATTCCGATTGGAGACCCGCCCACAAGAAAAAGAATTGTGATTGGCTAGTCGCTGTCGAAAACGGACTCTGATTGGTGTTAGGGGTGTGTGAGGTTGCCAGTCCGACCTTCTAGGAGTATATAATCAATATTTGGAGGTGACTTTGCCAGTCCCGGCGACTACGTTTATGGGGTGTTCTCAGTCGAGTGCTGGCCTCATTGTCGTAAGCAACATGGCAGAAATCAACGTTCAGGAATTACAGGACATCGCCAATAAACTTCGAATTCATTCCATACGAATGACAGATGCTTCGAATTCTGGGTGAGTTGGGAATGAAGTGTGTTTTTTTAATACTGGGATGGATTAGGAATTGAACTTTTGCTTATTCTGTTATACTTTTGGATATTCCAGTTTTTTATTTATTAATTTTTTGAGGATATGTCACGTTTTAATTTTGGGTGTAGCAATGTGTTCTAATTGACCTCGGTGCTTACAAATAGTTCGGAATTATTCGACAATGACTGAGTGATGTGATAGGAGTTTTAAGTTTTTTTTAGATTTTCCACATCCAGCTCTACAGTTTCGTGTACCGAGATCTCTTGCCTAATTTCTTTTAAATTTGAGGTTTTAGGAAACTTAAGTGTCCCATCATTTTTTGGGATACGTCATCCCACAATATATGTTTAGGTGTATGAACCTAACCAGAAGGTTAAGTTAGGATAATGTATAATTAGCATAAATTGTTTTCATGGAATGGTTTGCTGAGAAGTACAAGATTTTATTTTACACAGACGAATTTTAGGCCTATTTCTTAAACGGTAAACCTAGGATTCCATATTGTTAGTTAGCTAGACACCCAAATGGATTTCATAAATGCATCTGACGCGGTTCTGTGTATAGCTGGGATCCTAGCCATACAGAACAGCGTCAAATGCGTTTATGGAATCCATTTGTGTGTCTAGCTAACTAACATGGTATCCTAGGTTTATACTGTTTAAGAATTCGGGCCAATTTGTCATGAATTGCCAATGTGCCTGCATAGTTGACATGGTCTACCAGACAAGGTATTGGTAGCCGGTTTACCATGCTTGACACCAGTCCCAGTAAACACAAACTGTACATATTGCTGAAAGCATTCAGGACAAATTTTCACTTTAACGCCCTCCTCGAGTGAATTGAAAATATAAAATCAGAATAATTTTAATTAACCTTATTTCTTATCTGGAGCTGAACTAACCTACTTTAACCAAACCGGATCAGTCATTGAATAGGCACCTTATGCCATTTTTAGCTGCTTAATCAGTGATTTAGGCTAACCGAACATGTAGGAACCCTAATTTGGGATTGAGGTTGAACGCTGTGCTTAATCTGGGAGGGTGATATATCAGGTACCTATTCTTTAACTGATCCACAAATCTTACCCAAATGAGCTTTTAATCTTAACTGGTGGTGTGATATTAAAAATTTTTCAAATCAAGTGAAAGTTTACAGCATAACTTAATACAGGACATCGCTAATGTTTTTTTGCGTGCTAAGAATCTCTAAATACATTATGCAGTCAATATTGATTCGAAATTTCGCTGTAAGGTAGTGGATTGTTACCAAGCACAGCCTTTTCGTGATCTTTTAAGTGATTGCCAGCAGGCTATGCACGTGTTCTGTGATTGGGAGAGGGTTAAATCACAAATTAACAAAGATTCTTTTGTGATATGATAATGATCTAATCTTAACAACGCCTCTTTGCCGCATGCACGGCACCCATGTGTGATACAATATCTTTACTCCATTGCTCAATTTTAATTTCTTATTCATCTTCAAGAAAATACTTGTTTAAAAACTATTTTTTCATCCATTTTAAGTAAGACACTAAGATAAGTTTTTAATCGGTTAAGAGTTCATACTATGTACAAAAAGAAAAGAAAGTACATCTTGCTTTAGTAACGTTGGGAGACATACATTTGGTAAATGTTTAATTTAGCTTAGCCTGATAAATTTAGTACACGTTCTAGTCAAGATAACATAGCTTATAAACATTGCATTATTTCGTATGTTAGTTGTAGTATGCATAATGTATCTATAAACCTTTTTTTATGATTGTGACATCAGGATGGGCAAAACAAAAAAAAAAATACCCTCGTCGGACCTGGGCACGAAGAAAACAGAGGCGGTGGTTGAGCCATTTTTCCCCTCCAAAGGGGAGTGGCTGAAAAATACAGAGGAGGGGATTCCCAGTCCCCTCGCTCCGCCCCATTTAGTCAACCCTTACGACACGCAGGGGAATACGGAGGAAGTATTCTAGCCCTCTCCCTCAGGGGGAGTAGGCATAAAATCTTCGTAAATATATAACATTAAAACCTTATTTCTGCTTTTGAAAAGTAACTATTATGTTGCCATACACCTTATCTATTAAACAGTGTGGATAGAAAAGTGAGTTACTTATTACAGGTAGTCATAAACTAGGCCATGTCCCCTTCAAGTAGGCTAAAGTTACAGTTTTGTAGTAGAGTTGACATGGCAACTAAAGGAATAGAGTTTTGTGTCTAGACGGTCCGTTAGAAAGCCCAGAGTGGTTTTAGGAAAAATAAATTGTGTGGTTTCTGCTCGGCCGCAACACATAATGGGGACTTGGCGAATGCTTGGATAATTTTTGTGGTTTTATTTTTGTAAAAGTAGGCTTAAGATTTTTTCTTGTAACTGGCCGTGACCGTGTAAAATGTGTAAACTTGTCTTAAGCCATTTTGTTTGCTCCTTTGTATAATTTGAACCTTGGGTTACTACTACTACTACTTTATCTTCTGCTTCTTCTTCTTCTTATTATTATTATTATTATTATTATTATTATTATTATTATTATTATTATCTTATTCTATTATTATTAATATCAATGATGATATTGAAAGGAAAAGTTTTAGAAGATGCAAAAGATGACTGTTTTAAATGTACATCATTATAGGCAACAAGATAAGATAGTCAATGACTATGAAAGTGCTGGTTTTATCTCTGTGAAAAGATACTCTATTTTTGGCCTAATCGATAAAGTTTCTGATAGCTATTTACGTAACCATTAATCTAGTCGAGTACTGTAGTGATATATTTGAGTACTTAAAAAGATGATGCTTAATTTATCAACTATGAATAAGCTACAGGTAACTATGCACTGTGGCAGTTATCTCCCATTCACATGGGTGTGGACTGACACGTTTGAGCTGGGGCATTAAAGCTGGATGCCCTTCCCAACGCTCCACGATAGTCGTTACTACTGAATGCTAAAAGATGGTAATTCTAAGACATTGCTAAAATAATGTTCGGGCTTGTTATTCTCGGATGTCGGACATTTGGAGGTCTTGAAACGCATGGATTATTATTATAATTATTGAGTAGGACTTAGCTTTAAAGGTTATGTTTCTTAGTTTCAGAACCTCCCGTGTTCTGTTGGTAGTAAGTATGATTTTAAGTCATTATGTTGAGAATTGTGAAAAAATTGTGGTATCGAAGCGACCATTGTACAGTGCTTGTGGTTGTTACAAATTGGGCTTATCTGATGTAGTTACCACGATCAGTCTCTAATAAACATTCTTTCGTCTGATATATTTTCTCTTACTTGCGATGTCTTTTGAGTCTTTGACTAAGTACATGAGATTGTGCTTAGTCGTGAAGGGGCTGTGGTAGCTGAACGGTAAGGTGCGTGAGTCAGGAAGCGACCAATGTGGGTTCGATCCCACCATGAGGCGTTAGGAAGGACATTCAACCTTAATCTCCCTGCTCCAATATGTCATTGTCCGCCCTCATTCAGATGGGGACTAATTGTAACGCAGATAATTGCAAAATCACTGTGCCTAGTCGTGATAAGCCTCTTCATTTCAGAGAATTTAATACAGCAATGTAGTTAAACTACTAAAGCAAAATCCTTTCAAGCTCTGGGCTTCGAAAGGTCATAACTGGCCGGCCAGCGGCTCTCATGGGTGTGGGGGGGGGGAGTCAAATTATGGGGAGGGGAGTTTACTGGAAGGGGTGGTAATTAGGAAGAAATTAGTGGTTTATGTAGCATGAATATGACCATTCTGTTGCTAGCCCATTACGACCAAGCTCCTCCTGGTGCCACCTGTTGCCTTGTTATAGTTCACAAGTTATTCAAGAGTATTACTAAATACTATTGTGTAGTGTAACCTAGATTTAAGAAGCGGCCAAATAGATTGTCTTTAGATTTATAATGCCTGTATAATATAATAATCTAACCATTTGGGGAGCAAGTCTGCACAACTTGGTGCCTGTCCCAAGCCCTCGATAAATGATGAGGGGTGGTGTCAGGATGGGCATCGTATTATGACATTTTTAGCAAGAAAAGAAGAACCAGTTTCCAGAAGACTTGTGAGATACCGCAATTCTTTGTGAACATGAAAAACGTCTATAATTCTTTATTTAATGTATTGCAATAAATACAGGAGTCCTAATAAATTTTATTCGTAATTCATATGCCAGGATCAATTGCTAATTATCCCGTTGTTTTTTCATAATGTACGATTAAGAATTTTTAAATATGGAGTTTGTATCAACGATACCAAGACACAAACACGAACAGTCCTTTTACAGTACCTGAGGTCTGGTATCATCTATCAGGAGCTAAGTGATAAGACGCTACGTATGTCCCTGTTGCGCAGTTGGTTCATATTCATAATCCCTTTGGATCCGGTAGAGATTTGTGACCATCAAAACATTAAATATCTTAAATGGTTTGTTTGACTAGGTTAATGCCTAACTTAACAATTTGTAGGGTTATTTAATGTTTGGGGATTGCTAACCTTTACCTGATTCGACTTTTTTTCTTCTTCCATCTAGTAGTTACGGTAAAGGCCTATGAATATGATTTGTCTTATCCATGTTTGTTAAGCTTGATGGATTGGCACTGTTCAGATACAAGATGGCACTGTCTGCCTTGGAATCCAGTTGAAAATTTTTAATGCATGTTTAATCAATTTTATATTATCAGGTTTCTCATTTAGAACCAAAGAAAATACACACATTCTTATGCAAGATCTCATGCTGTGGCTTGTTCCACCAGTGACTTGCCAATTCTATAGCATCTAGATTGAAGGGTTTAGATATTGCTAACCCCTGTATTGTACCAAAAGGAACGTTTGTCTGGCCTAGTGTGCAAATTTTGACCTATTAGTTTGGCATTTTCTCCCCCAGTGAGTCACTAAAGCTGTACTTTTGATGTATGAAGTACAAGATAGACATTGCTGTTCTCATAATTTATCTCACGATGTGGTTCTTCCCTTGGCAGCCTTGCCAAACAATCCCGAACCTAAAGAAGGCCATAGAGCTCTCAAGGAGTGTATGTTATGTTGTTGGCATATGTGGTTGTAAGCCGTGCACTCTTCCATAATATGTTTGATTGTATTAAATGATGTTTTACATCATGGACAGGCTTTGATGAGTGGTGTATGGGACCTATATTTTTATATATACAGTATATATTCAGTATTGCTTTGACCAAAGTATATTTTTTAGGTACCTCGAAATAGCCTGTGCTTCATCTTGCCTTGAATTTCAGCTTATTCAGCATGACTGAATAAATTCAAAATGGCATTCTTATAGCACTAGAGTTCCTGTCATCGGTATGTAGACTATCATTTTATATGAGCTGTTGTTGATTTCCTCTGTGAGGGGAGCTAAAGTACCTCTTGCGTGTTTCCCTGCTTTCCGTGAATCCCCTAAATGGGATGGAGCTAGGGAATTGGGAATCTCCTCTTTTATATTTTCATAGGTTATTCTTTTTTGCTTTGGCTCGGCCACTTTCCTTATAAGAGGGATTTTGACCTTTGTGTGTGGAAAGAGGTTATTAATTTCTCTAATTTGTATTTGATTTTTTCTGAGCTTTTGAGCATTATTCGGATGTCTTTCTTTTTTACACAGGCATCCAACATCATGTGCATCTATGGCAGAAGTTATGTCGGTCCTCTTCTTCCATACAATGAGGTACAAACTGTCTGCCCCTAGAGATGCCAGTTCTGACAGGTTTATTCTCTCCAAAGGCCATGCTGCACCCATTCTATATGCAGGTAAGAGACTTAACCAAGTATTTCAGCTCATGAGTAGGAACTGCAGTATCGCAGTGGTTAGAGCACTGGACTTTGGAACCGACAACCATGTGATTGAGTTCACCATGGGGTGTCAGGAAGGGCACCCAGCCTTATTTCCCCGGCTTTAGCCTGTGACACAAAACCTCGAAACAACATCATTTCATCCTTTGAGTAAGCGCAATTCATTTATTTAGTGAGAACAGTTGTGTATATTATTAGTGAGTACAATATTATCACAAGTGCACTCAAAATATACAGGTGAGCATGATACTGTAGGCTATACCAATTTATTTGATCTGAGGGCAATTGCTTATACACTTCGTATTCACCACAAGATACTTCTACAGTTTGATAAAATTATTCTCGACAGCTTGGGCCGAGGCAGGCTTGTTCCCCAAGGAGGAGCTAATGAATCTTCGCAAGATTGACAATGACTTGGAAGGTCATCCCACTCCAAGGCTCAACTTTGTTGATGTTGCCACCGGTTCACTTGGACAGGGTTTGTCTGTAGCATGCGGCATGGCCTATGTTGGCAAGTATTTTGACAAGGCTTCATACAGGTGAGACTTTAATTTTTTCATAATTGTGCATATCGGTATAATATTTGAAGGTTAATTCATTCACAAGTTCAGATCCTGACTGACTTAGAGTAAGCAGTGTAATTGTTTGCTTAATTAGATGGATTACCTAGATTGTTGCATCATCTAGTGGAAAATGTGATGAAAGATATCTGTTTTGTGATTATATACAGTTCATGCATCTTATAATTTTGAAGTATTTGCAATTGCAGATATAATTCAACAAGATTTTGGTTTACTGTTGCAATATTTTTCCTAGGACATATTGCTTGATTGGAGATGGTGAGAGCGCTGAGGGTAGCATCTGGGAAGCCCTCAGCTTTGCTGGTATTAAGAAGTTGGATAACCTTGTTGCCATATTTGACATCAACCGTCTTGGACAGTCTGAACCCACAGCTTTCCAGCATGACATGGACACATACCGCATGCGTCTGGAGAGCTTTGGCTTTAATACTTTAGTTGTGGATGGACATGACGTTGAAGCTTTGTGCAAGGTAGGCTTACTAATGGTTTAATTTCAGTTTTATCTTACTTTGGTTGATAGACCAGTATATGATGCTGTATTTTGTCTTGTCTCTTTAGTGTCTGTGATTAACCATTATCACAGCAAAAGTGAGAATGTTACTTCTCTGATATTCACTTTCTTAGCTTTTTACGTTTTAAAATTTGTATTATTAAAAGTCTTAAAAGGAAATGTGCGCTTTGGTAAAAATGTTACTACCCTTAAATGCTGTAGTATATAGTACCTAGTGTTTTCTGTTATTGTGAACCATTTGACTTTTATATATTCCTTAATATTTATATTAGGATTGTAATAATTTCAGGCATTCTATGAAGCTTCACAAGCCAAGGAAAAACCCACTGCCATTCTTGCGAAGACCTACAAAGGAAAGGGATTTCCAAGCATTGAAGATGAAGAAAACTGGCATGGTAAACCCCTGGGAGGAAAGGCTGAAGAAACCATTGCTGCTGTACAAGCTCAAATTCAGAATGCAGGACCCAATCAACTCGTGCCTCAAAAACCACTTCAAGAAGATGCACCAGAGGTTAATTTGACAAATATCCAACTTTCGAGTCCTCCTAATTATAAGAAAGGTGAGAGTATGAATAAGATTGCATGTGATATTTTTTCATGATTAATGTATGAGGAATTCGTTTTGCATGTGGCCATTTTGAGCTAATGACCTTGAGTTTATTTAGCTTCATTTAAGTAAAAGTCCTACAAATGATGACCTAGTTTTTCACTGATTGGACATGGAGATTAGTGGTAATTTCCAGAATTTCATTAATTACTTCCAATAGTTTACATTGTCACTAAAAATTCTAACTTAAGAGCATAACTGTAATGAGTGTTTTTAATGGTGGTAAGCTGATGTTTTGAAATCTTTGTACGTAGCTGTTTAGAAACTGGAACCCTGGTGTGACCATTGTCAGAAAGAAACTGTTTGTTTATCCCTTGAAATTCTTATTCAGTAGTATAACATCCTCCTTATGAGTGGCTGTTTATCCAAAATCTCTACTAACCACGTGTTGAGAAAGACTAAAAGCAACTTTATATTATTGTTTAAGGCTTTGGATCATGTAAAGGAGAGTAATCCCAGGGTGCAGTAAGGTTATTTATGTTTATAAGTCACTAATCTAACATTTTATAGGATTATTTAAATTCTTTGGGTTACTCTTATATACAGGATCCAAGACTTCTAGCTCCATAGAGTAGAAATTGTCTTTTGAGTGTAATATTGTGGTAACCTTTGTTTACATACTAGGCGATAAAGTAGCAACAAGGCAAGCTTACGGTACAGCATTATCCAAACTGGCAGAGAATAATTCGCGTGTCATTGCACTTGACGGAGACACAAAGAACTCAACCTTTTCTAATGCGATGTTGAAGACTGATTCCTCAAGGTAAAAATGTTAATACAGTTTTTAATCTGTATAATGTATTCTCAATTTGTAACCTCAAGGCCTCATATTCTCATGTTGAAGCAAATAATTTTTAAATCTCGGTTTTCTTAAAAGGCGCAGCGGTAGCTCAGCGATTAGAAAGCTAGACTCGGAAGTGACACTCGTGTTCGAGCCCACTGTGGGGTGTTATGAAGGGCTTCCAGTATATATTTCCCAGCTCCAACCTGTCTCCACTCACAATTGCATGAGTATTGCTGACAAAAATGGTAAACATTCAGTTTTCTTAGAAAATTATACAATCCTTTTGCCTAATATCTGGTCACATATACTGCTTTTGTGGTATTGTTTACAGTATAGGGGAGCATATTCAGTAAGCTTTTCAGTATATTTGTGTAATTACATTATTTCGGTCTGTGGTAGCTCAGTGGTAGAGCATGTGAATGGCGAGCTACTAACATAGGTTCAGTCCCATTAGAGGATATTAGGAAGGAATTCAGTCTTACTCCCCTAGCTCCAACTTGTGTACTCGCTGATTCGAATGGGGGCCAATTGTAACACATGAAACGGTTCATTGAGTAGAGTACATTATATAGGTATCTATACATATGAACACACAGCATCCATTGTTTTGGAAAATAACCCTTACATTGAGGCATCTTTGAGTTTGATATAGCTGACTACTGCATTTGAAGAGTTTTGAGAACAAACATATTGACCTAGATATGTATTTTAGGCCTACTATTAGAGATTAGCGATTTACTTAAAAACTGAGAATAGCTATAAATTTAATGCAGGAATTTTTAAAATTATTGATTAGTTTTTACGTCACGAACTCCCTTTTCTACTAAGGGCTAGGACGGTTACCTTCTTGCGAAGGACTTGTTTTGGCAGATGTAATCGTTACCCTAAGTGTATACCCTTACTAACCTCAGTCCGTGACGGGGCGCGAACCCTCGACCTGCCGCCTCAGAGTCGCAGACGCTATCATTTTGCCACGGAGACTACTGGAATTTTTAAAATTCTCTATATTTAAAATGCCACCACAAAACCATTTATAGATGGGGCATGGATATTGTGCTGTCTTATGCGTTCCTGTTAATACGCATTCGAATGGAGGTGGACACAGACAAGGTTAAGCTGGGGAAAGAAGGCTTGATGTCCATTGGTGGGAATGAACACGGGTTTCTCACATCCCAAGTCAAGTGATCTAACCACTGAGCTACAGCAATCTCTGAGAAGGAGCGTGGATTACAATCTACTGAATGTTTTATTTCTACCCATTTTTCTTATTTGAACTAAAGCTTGATGTTTGAAAAAATAATTTATTGGCATACTGTACTTTCAGATACATTGAATGCTTCATCGCTGAGCAGAACTTGGTTGGCGTGGGTATTGGTACTGCTTGTCGAGATCGAACAGTTGCCTTTGTCTCTACCTTTGCTGCTTTCTTCACTCGTGCCTTTGACCAGCTTCGAATGGGAGCCATTTCACAGGCAAGTCAAATGCCGCATAACTGCAGTTTTGATTTTCTACATGCCGTTTTCTGTATTAATTTGAAAAAACTACAGTATTTTTTTTATGATAAAACTAATGCTATTGAATTTCTTAAATTTGTAAGAAATTTTTATGAGCATTAAATATAAGGCTGTTCAAAGATTTAAAGCCAGTTCAAAAAGAGAAGTTTAGTTGTTATATCAAATGATTGCTTTGAATTATATGTAGTAAAGTGTTAAAGCATTTACCTTTTTAATTTATCTGGACCAACCACAACTTATTGCCAAATGACTTTGAAATATATCAAGTACTGTTACTTCAGGAAGGGTATCCAGCCTTAATTCCCTAGCCCCACCCTGTCTGGCCGCCCCCATTTGAGTGGGTTAATAGGAACTCTTACAACTGCAGAAGGCATTGTCATAAGTTAATTTTCTCTTTACTTTTTAGACCAATCTCAATTGTGTAGGCTCGCACGCTGGTATCAGTATAGGTGAGGATGGCCCTAGTCAGATGGCCCTCGAGGATTTGGGCATGTTCCGTAGTATTCCTGGCTGCACTGTATTTTACCCATCGGATGCAGTTTCTACGGAACGCGCTTGTGAATTGGCGGCTAACACGAAGGGAATATGCTTCATTCGCACATCTAGACCTGGCACAGATGTCGTTTATGATAACAATCACAAATTTGAGGTTTGTAATAGTATTTATATTTGATTGGTTTCATTTGGTGAAGAAAATATATATATACTGTATATATATATATATATATCTTCTCTGGCAAGAGTTTTCCAAATAACATTACAATTTTAGACAAATTAAGTGAGAATTAATAGAGAGAAGTCATACTTGATACGTCTCGACTGTTACTGAACGGGGTGAGATATTGTAAGTGGGGTAGGCGGGCATATGGTTAACTCAACAATACTTGGTAGGAAGGTTCAGAGAGAGAGGGATTTGTCAAGAATACTTGTTCAAAGTGTAATTTTATATGGTAAATTTTTCGAGATATTTGTCATTGTTGAATATATCAAAAGGCAAAAACGAGATATTTCTTCATTGCCAGGGATGAGGTGAATGAAACTTAATGTCTAATGTATAACGAGCTGTCTAAGCTTAATTAATGGTCTCGTCTTTGCAGATTGGTAAAGCTAATGTTATTCGGTCATCTGGTGATGACAAAGTTCTTGTGATTGGTGCTGCAATTACTTTGCGAGAAGCACAATCTGCCGCAGATCAGCTTGCAGGGGAAGGAGTGAATTTACGTCTTATGGATCTCTTCACAATTAAACCTATTGATAAAGACGCTGTCATTGCTAATGCCAAAGAGTGTGGTGGACGCATCATTGTAGTTGAAGATCATTATCCTGAGGGTAAGTATTTTGCTTGAATTTATGGAAATCTTAATATCCAGAAGGTAAGTTTGTTTTGTCACTAATATTCCCCATTTTGAGGATGAA
Source organism: Halocaridina rubra (assembly GCA_037179515.1). Lineage (NCBI taxonomy): Eukaryota > Metazoa > Arthropoda > Malacostraca > Decapoda > Atyidae > Halocaridina > Halocaridina rubra. Next base: position 13,199 of record JAXCGZ010018997.1, on the reverse strand, counting down.
CACTGTGGCTGGGGAATTAAGGCAGGATGCCCTTCTTAACACCCCACTCTGCTCTATTAACTTCTTCCAGCACTCTTACTGATTTTAGTGTAGGTTATGTAAGAGAAAGATGCTAATAATGCTTTGCCATGCCACTCTTACTCCCATTGATTTTTCTTTCCTCTTATTAGGAATCATAGATGCCACTATGGCTTCTCATGGTACCATTACCCCATATCTTCATCCCGTCGTCTTTCTCCTTATTCTATCACAACATGAACACAATGGAATAATTTTGAGCTTTTAGGTATCAGTGAGAATATAAGATGTATGGCAGATAGGAGGTAAAGTTAAAATTGATTGGAAGAGGGGTTGATTTGGGTTGACAAATTTATGTAAAGATAGATGTAAGGGAGTTTAAGAGAATTTTTCCAAAGGTATCGTGTCGGCAGGGGAATTAGGAGGGATGACCATACCGTCTTAGTTTACTTTCTTGTATATTAGAGAAATATCAGATAAGATACAAGAAAGTAGACTAAGATGGTATGATCTTGTCGTTAGGAGGGATGAACAGTATGTTGGGAGGAGGGTGATGGAAATGGATATACAGGGTAGGAGAAGGAGGGGGAGACCAGAGCATAGGTGGATGGATTGCATCAATGACGACCTGAGGTCTAAAGGTTTGTTAGTGATGAGGTATGGGACAGAAACATATGGAGA